>DWQX01000739.1:0-36636 GCA_018245475.1 Pharmacophagus antenor
ACTAACTTTTGGAGTTTTATTCAATATTGTAATTTTTTCAAGGTGGTCTCAAACTTTTGGCCGGCAGTGTATATCAGCCGAAACGCGGGTATGCTGTTATGGGGCATTTTGACATTGAAGCCAGGCAGACGGCTCCGAAAAATCGTACTAGCATCAAGAGTCCACCAATCATAAATCCAAAATTGAAGTTAAAAAGCAAAAATTAGGATCACCATGTAGCAAATATGAAATTTAGATCATAAAAAAATTGTAAGGAACAAATGTATATTGATCAAGAAGCACTGCGGTAAATTGTAATATCGATATATCCTTCTGTTGTAAATCCATCAAGCGGTTGCCCATCCAAATATAAATCAGATAAGTGGAGACAGTACGAAATGATAATGCTCTTCAAGTAATATTTACTTCGTCGCGAGAATATTTCAAGCCATTTAAGTGTTTATCAAGAATGCCTATGCGGGGCTACATTAGAAACGTTCGTGGACTATTGGCGTCATTAAAATTCAGTATCTACCGGGTTATGTTAACATTATTTTGCTGTAACTTTCCAACTTCATCTACTGAATTGAGCCAACAATTATAGCCTCTAGTTGGGTTCTGGGTTGGATATAGGTTGGTTGGTTTTGGTATCACAAAAGAATGTTATATTAACAGGACTTTTTATCCGTACAACTAATTTTCTTTACTTACGCTCGACGTCAATTTCACCTGATGTTGAGTGATAATGTGGGCGTAGATAATAAAGCGTGCTGGCCTAGAAGAGTCGTTACTCTCATATGTATGCCTTCCGGAACACAGCAATACTGTTATGGCGGCAAATAGACATTGAGGGTGGTATCTAACGAGGCAGGTTCGAAAAACCCTACTATTATTCACTCTCCATTACACTTATGACCCGGGGGTCGAACCCGGAATCTCGGCGTTACAAGGCAATCGGTAAACCAAAGCACCAGGCAAGAGGTCAAAAAGGCTCTGACATTACTAGTTTTTATACTCAATACGCGTAAGTACTGAACGATCCAACAGTTAAAGCCTCTAGTCTAGTGCTAGCTTAGAATAAATACGCAGAAAGACGACCTGTTTTTATATTTTAGATCACATTTACATTTTATATTTGGTGTCTGCGATATTTTTCATGGATAAATACGATTTTATGCCCTCAACGGTGTATATATTTCAACCCCTAATCGGGTACTGTCTAGGAAATTTAATAAGATAGCGCCGCGACGTTCATTTTCACTCTTCTCTGTTCTATCAAATCTATTTCTTCTTCTAATAAAACATGTAATCACATTCAAACATTACAAAAAACAATTGAAATATAATTTCAAAAATGTTATAAACGGGTTCCGTGGTGTAGTGGTTATCACATCCGCTTTACACGCGGAAGGCCGCCAGTTCGATCCTGGCCGGAATCATGTGTTTTTAGTTTTCTAATATTTATTTAATTATAATTTTTAGATTAATTATAAAATATATTTAATGTTTTCTATATAATTTCAAGACCAAAACGAAATAGAAGTCATTTTAAACATTTTAAAGGCTTATTTAGGTTCACAATACTGCTATATTTAAAGAAGTTCAGTTAAATTTTATGTATAGTAGTAATTTACATTTTTTTTTATTTACAATGGGAAGTAGGTATATACATAAATGAAAAATTGTTGTATATCTAACATAAAAATGTCATCAAAGTTTTACAATTTATTTTCTACAACATTATCTATGGCATTTATTAACAAAATATCAAGCTTGTAGCTGTACAATGTACAAATCCAAAGACAACGCTAATACATAGCGATATGTCCATAGATGTTAAGAATACCCGGACACGGAACAAAGTGAATTACTACGACATAATATTACCAAAGATAATAACTAATCCACCATTAAAAAACAATAATCAATTTTGTTTTGTTAATGTACATATGTGTAATAAATAAATTAATTAATTAAATTTCACAGATCTGATGTTTGATGTGTTTCTATTTTTTAGAATAATAACGGAAAAATATTCCACCACCAATAGAATTGTAGATATAAACAAAAGTGCAGCCTGTTATAATGATGAGAAAAATTCAAAATAAATCCAATAATAACATAATGCATTTTTTTGAATATTGTATTATTTTTAATACTAAATTATACTTTCAAAAATAATTCACCGAGTGCCGGAGAGAATTACAATGGCGACACGATAAATAACTGAAACATAAGGCGAATTGTTGTAATTTAATTAGGCCAAGAGCATTTCGCAATTAATTATTACGCACGACTTTTGGAATTTTCAACATATTATTTCATATAAATTTCACGTAGTAACTGCGTTATCCTTTCGCACTGAAATATCAAATAAAGTGAGTAAATTCTATATCAGTTTTACATATTGCAATTTAATAGATAATACATTAAAATACTGTGAAAAATAGAAAAAAAATCGTGTTTGATTAATCTTCACTACAAAACGATAGCCTAATTCTTAACCTCTTGCAATTAAGGTTCAAACTTAATATTAAATTATTGCGGCTACACAAACAGCACATGGCTGAGCTTAATATAACTCATGTTATTAAAATAACGACAAAATTTGTGCTACTACTGTTGAATATTATTTAATAAATCAAAAATATAACAATAACATTTTTTTTTATTGTTTTATCTTAAATATTTTGAATATTTCACTGGTAAAATTGTATATATAATATGTATAATTCATTTTTTATTAATTTTTTCATTCAAGAATAATTATTGTTTAATGAAAAAGTAAACACAAATGTTATTAAAGTTTTAGGTGAAATTTTTATGTGAAATTATCCGAAATTTTAGACAAATATTAATTATAGATTTTATTCTGATTTGAAGAGTTTAGAATCCAATACGTTATGGATTTTTTTACATTCATGTAAGACCACTTACAATATTGTAGCCTTAAAGAAAATTCTTGCAAAACACATCTCACCATCTACGGTCTCATTGACACTTAACATCAGATGAAATCGGGGTCAAGTATTAGCTCATAACCGATAAAAAAAGAAATAATCATTTTGCTACTTGTTTAGTTATTCATTTACTTATTATTGCGTTTGCTACAATGATTAACAGAAAAGATTGACATGAAAATCAGTTCCATGCAATAATTACACAATTAATAAATATATAGACTCTTATTAAAAAAATCATATGAAATAAATTTTCGTTACGGTAAACACTAACAGATATTAAATATATTACATAAACCACATCATTATTATCGCAAGTTACAACTGACCGCTGCAGGTACAAGATGCTTGCTTAATAATTACCGATATAAAACCTATTTGGTATCACTTGAAGGAGTCCGAACTAAACGCAAACCACTACGTACATAACAGCCGTCACCGGCGCAAAACTTGGACCGTTTCATTAGTAACTAATGAATGGACGTGTTCCCTTCGGTATTTTAATTAACTGTGCAATGGAGTAACGTACCTTGATCTAAACGCTTCTTGAAAGCGAGAACTATCGCATACAGACCTTTTAGGTCCCGTGGCATGCAAATAGCGTGCACCTTCTAGATATGTTTAATCGAAATTATGAATTATAGCTATTAATATTCGCATTTCACACCCAACCTGGTGGCTATGAAATCTATTTTACAACTAAATTAAAAACAAATAATTTCCTTTTCTTTTGGTCTGTTATTAATTACTTTAATGAAAACAATTATTATTATTCTCTTAAGCTGACGTCTTGAAACATAGGTTTCTTTTATCGATTTTCAGCGGGACCCGCCTGATGTCATCAGCATTCTACGGTGTCTAATTATTTAGAAGAGATATAGATAAATAAATGAAAAGCAATACTTTCTTTTCAGCTAGCTAATAGACTTGAAACTTTTTTATAACCACATTGTAATAGTTATCACAGTTCTCTACACTATCATTGAATAAAAAAATACAACATGCATATAAATCTTATAAGCAATTGATTAGGTGCAAATCTTTAATTGCTGCAATCGATCCAACCTTATTTATGGTTGTTGTACCTGTTTCGTCTTTATAACACAGAATTATGTTTTTTTTTTCTATTGTCATCAAAGTATTCATGAAGAAAATTTCGACTCATCCTGACCTTATCATGAGTCCATTGATACTAAAATTGGATACCTAACATTTTATGTATCATTAACAATAATTACTCGGTGATTGAAAGTAATTACTGTTATTCTGTCTTTTATTAGCACATAAGTCGTAAATAGTGCTGTTACTAATTTTATATCACTTGATACTTAACACACATTCGTTCGGTAACATTTGCATTGACTTTAAATTAAATACTTTGTGATTTTTACATCTGTGTAGTTTATATTTGCATTGTTTTTGCAACTAAATACTTTGTGTTTTTACATTTGTGTTGTTTATATTGCATTGTTTTCAAGTAAATAGTCACTTATATATTTTTAATGAAAAGAACAAGTATCAATTAATTTTAGCAATATATTAATCAAGAATTAGGTTGTTGGTGATCGTTTGCAAAATGAGGTATTTTCCTCATTAGGACAAACACGTGATAATAAGCAATGTCGTAGCTTCGTGTCATAGGTCGTAATCGTAACACAAAATTAATTGCGTAGGCCCGTCTACGTAATGGAGCGAATCTTGTTGTTGCAGCTAAATGCCAGATGGGACCGATGTTGGACTAATAGAATCACTTGTTACTCAACACGCAGCCACTCCGTTCAGTTACGCAGTTGTATTATCAAAGCTGCATATTTAACCTAACACTTAATTATCTCTGATTGTTACGCCACAATTTGGATACACGAAAGGAATAGAAAGTAGTTTTTTTTTTTGCGATGATATCAGAAGTACACACTTAAGTAGGTCAGTTGAGCGTTTTAGAAAAAAATGTAAATTTCGCCAATCGGAAAAATTATTCCCTCCCTTTGTTACCCCGAAGTTGAATTCGGTATAATTTCACAATTCCATCCTATTTCATACTAAACGTAAAAGTGTAAAATTAAAAAAAAAACCTCACTATAAGCAAAGTAAAAAGAATCTGTGAAATTAGATTTAGGATACGAGTCAAATTGATAATATAATATTGATAATTGTCTAAAATTATATGGTTAATATTTCACAAAACGCACTGAAACAACGAACTATAAGCATATTGCATTTAAATTAACAGTGAAGTACGCGCCATTCTCCTCTATGTACTCATCTCACAGTACAACGACTTTTATGGTTTAATGGTCTTTTAATTTCTATATATTACTTACGAAATTGAACCAAAACATTTTAAAAAAATAAGATAAATTATTTCATTGTTACTTAATATAAAGCTTTAATTCTATGTAAATACATATGAGGTATATCATATATAGCGCAAGGTCACAGGATTCAATCCAAGCATCTCCCTGTAAACTTAGAAGCATATTAATTTTAATCTTTAGGCATTAGGCCTCCCTATTGTATTTGTTTAAGGTTCGCTTAGTAATACATAACAAAAAAAACATCCTCCATCGTTTATTACTTAGTTCCAAAACACTATTCTAATAAAAATTATTCTAATTGTCAAACCTGTTTAATTGTAAAGAATTTGAGGCCATCCTCGGCCAATTGCGCGCGCTGTTAAATATTTGTCGGCGGTCGGTTTTGCGCGAAGTGAGATGCGACGGGACCCGCTTTCTTGGGGTCCCGTCTGCCATTAATTACCGGTTGACGCGTCGCATGACGCCATAGAAAGCTCGACCCCGGGTCACGCTGGATGGGTGCCGTTCTAGCCGTGGCTTCGACCGCGCGCATTGATTTTTCGCGATGCGGACGAGTACATACTATTTGTTTTGACGCTTCAATTAATATTACTTAATTAAAATTTCCAATACATTCACCTCATATTCGTAGATACAGGCACTCGTATAATGTTTATACTAATATTGTAGTCTTGTATAAGAAAAAAACATTAGATATGTACAGTTATAGTTAACCGCTTCTCCAAGCGTATACAATGTGTAGACATTTAATGTTTTTGCAATTACAAGTTTATATTAATACTGAAAATTTTATGTCACTATAAAGTTAGTATACACAGACAAGATCGTATGAATATCATATTACATTTTAGTTTCGATCGATAATTTTAAAATATCTCATGATATATGGATATGCATATTAATCAAAACTGTTTTGAAATATATATTTGAATGCTTGATAAAATGTAATTAAAATATCGACACATATATAGTTAATAAGTATAGTATATATTACTATATAGTTATTTTGAGAAAATTACTCAATTCAAAATTTTTTATTTCGTTTAAAATAATCCTAAAATTACCCGTTATTTTAAAAGAATTGAACAAGGAACATTTGCTTGACACGGCTGCGGTTTTAGCCATGTCTTGTTTGTTTGGGTCGATTAAATAAAAAAAAAAATCGATTTCGAATCGAATCTGTAAGGGACGATATCCCCGCGTACACAAGAAGTAATTATGTACACAAATAAACGAGCCCTTCGGTCATATATTAGTGAGGATTAACCTAAACGAACACCAAACATTCAAAGTTCAAAGTAATTTGGGATCGATAAAGAACGATCGGTTTGTTAGAAGGTACCACATTATGGCGCTCATTACGGAGCGGTAAAGCACGAGACACCAAACACAATCCCACAATCCCGTCAGGTACAATATCCCATAAGGTACAACATAAACACGTGAACGCTGATTTGTTAATTTGTATTTGGACGATATTATTACACTTCTACACCTCTAAGAGCATAAACATATCTGTAACCAATATGTTCTCTTTTCAAATTTCCAGATTATTTTCGATTTAATAATAGTGTGACCACATTTGTTTATGCAATAAAATTCTTTAAAAAAAATCTTTATTGCATTGTGGTGCAGTGCTTTACCGCTTGCCTTGTAATTCGGAGGTCTTTGCTTCGATTCCCGGGCCGTAATAGTAGTGGAGTGGATGGTAGTACAGTTTGTCGAACCCGCCTGACTAGCTACTACCCTCTGTGTCATCCTGCCTCAACAGACAAACAGTATTTCTGTGTATCTCGTTTCTTTCCACAGTCATACATATGAGAGCCAGAAGTGTTCTGGGTTATTGTGCTTCGCTATATACGGCCTCATTGTCACTTAACATTAGGTGAAATTGCGGTGAAATGTTAGCCTATAACCGATAAAAATACTAACAAGGCTATATAAATCAAGACTACCGTACAGGTGTATAATGAAACAGTTTGGAATGCAAAACAATGCATTTTTCACAGCGTTTAAGATTTCTGATGTTTTATTAAGCATTTGTAAGACCCTATCATCGAAGGCTCTATCCTTGGAAAATACCTCCAAAAATCTTTTATATTCTCACATTTTATATATTATTCAGTGATTGCTCATGAACAAAAACTAAGAACTTGTGTTCTTCTGTAAATCTTTACAAAATAAAATACTCCAATACTTATTTTCTTAAATTGTTGTTTTCTCCTGTACTTTTCTTTATCCAAGGGCGATATGCACTAAAGTATAACAATTGTCCATTAGAAATATCGCGTGTGGCAACCCTATCAACTAGAATCCTCTAGAGCGCGCAACATAAATGTTTGCTTTTAATTAATGAAAAGGAAATTTGTTCGATGCAACGCACCGACATAGAAAACGTATTTACATAATGCGATAAAATACTTCGTTGAGATCAGAAGGGCTTAGAATCTAAGACGTTATGGCTTTTAGTTTTTGAATTCATGTAAGACCACTTAACAAAATTGTACCCTTAAATTCGAAACAATTTTTTATAAATGTAAATACTTGAATTGGGTTAAAGCAATAACGTATTTTTATTTAAAAACATAATTATATTACGAAATGTACATATTGAAATACTATAATTTAAACAAAAAAAATAACTTTACAATGACAATGATATAAGTAAAAATATATATGAGTAATAAATAAGAGAAAGAAACAATAACAAAATAATGATATAGTGTTTCTTGTATACTTTCATTAAAACAAGGTCTATGTATATAGGTTGAATGTAATGGTCAAAATTCGCGTGACCCTTGTCTTTTTATAAATTTTCACAGAAGTTATCATCAAATAATAACCACTAAAGTATATTTGTCATGGTTTTCATTAAAGCCTTAAGGCAGGTGCATCAAAAATTTGTGAGCATGAAATATTACAAACTATCTGATGGAAAAAAAAATATCGAGAGCAGCTGTATCGAGAAAATGCAAATAGGTTTGACGTGCAAGCAAAGCGTGAATGCAAAATTAATGTAGCCCCCATACTTATCAGCTCCGATGGCCTTAATCTAAACAATGCACGTTCGCCTTATGAGCGTTATCATACGGAAATGATGATTTTTAATTATACTTCATTATTTTTAATACAGAAAACGGAGCTGGACTACCTCCGTGGCGTCGTAGTTAATCGCTTATCTTGCAACGTAAAGGTCTCGGCTTCGATCTCGGGCCCTCATTAGTAGCGGAGCTTAGACATCAGTTGTGACTGTGGTCAACGACTGAACCATACGGTTTAAAAAATTATATGATAGGGTTTCACCGAACACACCTGTCTAGCTACCACCCAATGTCATCATGCCACAATTACGTTACTGTTGTGTTGCGGCAGTCATATATGTTAGTACCAGAAATATTCCGAATGAAAACGACTCATCTTCTACGACTTCTTTGTCACTTAACATCAGGTGAAATCGAAGTCAATTGTTAGCCCTCAACAAGAAAAAAGATAAAAATAAATGTTCAAAAACTTCCACAACAGTGATATAGCCTTTTTTGTATTACTGGTTTGTAGAATGAAAGCGAAAGTTTGACTATAAACATATATTTCCAAGGTCATTCGATGTATTACGAAATTACCAAAATCGTAGGAGCTGGTAATAATAATTAAAAGCTCTATACAAAATCGATTGTTTTGCAGCTAATTACAATAAATATCAATTGATCTTAATTAAATAATAGAAAATTATATCAACTCCTTAGGTATACCAACTCCCTTTGTCTAAATTCAAAATATTTTTAAAATCTACGCTACATCTTAGAGTTACTCGTAAGTCATTGTGATAATTGTACTATCGTTATTAAATAAAATTAAAATAAATATTATATTACAAAAGTACGTGCATGATCCACAAATTCATTTTATTTTTAATTCTCAAAATAGAAAGAGAAATATACTAAAATATATTTAACAAATGGGCCTCAAAATTCTTCGCTATTTATATGAGATAACGTTACTACAACTATAATGCGTTATTACAACTATAAAATTAATCTAACAAATGTTTTCTAGAGACTGGACCCTTTGTTAACTACGAGTACAGTACATAGTTTTTTTTTTATTTAATCGTAATCCTGTCTAACCTTATTTTATGGTTTATAGTGGGGGAGGAAGTAAGGGTTGTGTTGTTTTATCCACTAAACCCCCCACAAAGATTTTTCTCAGTGTTTCGATGGGTACCGGAATCTCCATTTCAAATCAAAACACCGAATTATTTAACAACGCAACAAAACATATAACTATGTGGTTGGTAAGTAATACGAGTAATACAGCTGAAAATATCCATAAAGCATTACTTAGAGTGTTTACACAATATGACATTACACTCACTGTTTTGACTCGTAACATGGTACTGTCTACATTCCTCAAAAATAGAACTAGCCAGCACAATTTAAAACTGGAACGCTACATAATTTGTTGATTTAGAATATAAAGTGTTATAGAACATACCCTGAAAGTCTCTGTTAAGAAAAACCTACCGCCATTAAAAGTGTTGGTTTGTTTTTTTTTTAATATTTATCAAGTTGTAACCCGACCCTGTCTTTGTTTCATGTCGTTACAGTTAAGTCACTTACGTAAACGGTTAGCTTATACCATACACTAGAGCTAGAGCTGTAATTGTAGCCCATAGAACTCTTCCCGGCTAACGTAAGCCTAGCTAACTGAATAATGAAATGCCGCAGCACTAGCTATAATGACAATGACGTGAAACAATGGCGTCTCATTAAAAAAAATGTTTACTCATACAATGATATAACGAGCGGCGCTGAGCTGTACCCTGAAGTGGTAGTGTGTCAGGGGCATTAGCAAGGAAGCTACGGCCTGGGTGTGGCGGAGGGTGTGGTGAGGCTTT
Source organism: Pharmacophagus antenor (assembly GCA_018245475.1). Classification (NCBI taxonomy): domain Eukaryota; kingdom Metazoa; phylum Arthropoda; class Insecta; order Lepidoptera; family Papilionidae; genus Pharmacophagus; species Pharmacophagus antenor. The sequence continues at coordinate 10,149 of DWQX01000739.1, forward strand.
GTTCGCTGTAATTGATTCCATTGTTGCAAGCCACGCGATGCAAAATATTGTTTTTTTTTTTCTACTACAGATTATATATCTGTTACGTTTAATTGAGTGTAAAACTGTGCTAAGCATTTATTAGGTTAATTAACGAATCATTTTAGGATTACTCCACTTTTGGAACGACCTAAATATTAATGTTTGACTTCATAAATATAAGTAATAACATTTGTGTATAAATTTAACGAAATAGACCAACCTTTTATGCGAATTTAAAGAAATATAAAAACCTTGCGAACTCAATGTAAATCATTTATTATTAATGGAGAAAGCGCAAGGTTTTCTTTTATCTTTCAATCATTTTGTTCCTTAAACGCTACGTAATAACTACGGCCGAAATATTGCTTGACAATTGTTAATGCGTCTTTTTAATATTAACTTCCAAAACAATGAATTTCCACGGTTTAAATAAGTAGTACGGTCGACTGGATGGTACGTGATTCCCCCTACTCATGCCAAATATATAGAATCGCTAAATCGTGAGCAAGATCGTCTGCAACCGAAACGTCAAATCAAAAACATCTCGTTAGCTAATATCACTTCATTGCTATTTCGCGTCAGTAACACGCGTTGCAATGGAACTCATAAATACAGTACGCATTGGCTTGTGGCTAAAATATTTTTCTTGACAATGATCTTTGATATGATAAAGACAATGTAGTTTTATGTATAATTTAGTTAACTTTTAAACTGTAGTATAACCTATGTAAAATGTTTATAATGTGACTTTTTTATCGATCATGGGCAAAACACTTGAACTCGATTATGCCTGATGTTAAGTGACCATGAGGCCTTACTTGGTGAAGCGCGTTCGCCCAAATACTTCTAGCTCTTTCATGTGTGACTGCTTGAACACAGCAATGCTGTTATAGCAGCCGTTTGATATTGAAGGTAGTAGCTAGCCAGGCGCTTTCAAAGAACCCTATCGCCATCCAGACTCACCTACACCATTGGCCCAGGATTCGTACCCGATACCTCTACGTTACAAAGCAAGCTGTCAACCACTGCGCCACAGAGGCCGTCAATCTGTGCTAAATAGATTAATCTGTTAACCGATCACTTTATTTACCACTAGCAACAGTCGTTGTATATTAATTTGTTCATAAAATAATGTGCGGATTGCCTCAAAACAATTACGTTTTGATGGATGATTAACCACTTTGGATAGTACTTTATTTTTAAGATTTAAAACCAAGCCATAATACTGTTTGCAGGTTAAACTTAAATTTCTGAAAATATTACGTGTGCTCAAAGTGCAACTGTACATCTTAAATTAACGTTTAATTTTTAGCAACTATCTAACATTAACATTTTTTTCGCCTGTTTATTTTTTGTCACATTGACGTAGGGCTTAAACATAGTATATAGTCTACTGAAATAAATACATATGCATTTTACAAAACTACATTTACAAACAATAAGTAACAGTAAGTAGTTCATACTTATAAATAATCATATTTAAACACTGCCTCAATTAAAAAAATATCAAATAAAAAAAATATCGAAGCAAACGAAAACCAGCAGGAAATTATTATACGCAATATTGTAAAAATTTCATTTTAAAGTAAACTTTATCGATATAATTAATACGAACAATGTGATTGCCGAAAATCGTATCCTTAACCGACATACTCGAGGCCGAGAGAAATTCATAACATTATCGACATACGTAACCGGCATTCCTCGGCGCTGTGTTATCAGTTGCCGGGCGATTGGAATCGGAAACTAATAAGAATTCAGATGAATCCAGTTCGATACTCGATTCTAAATAGAAATTAAATTATCAACCATAAGCATTTCCAAAATGTACACTGAAATATTTTTCTTCGTGAACAAATTACCTCATCAATATGTTTTCAATTAATTCCCAGTGAACATTTTGTAACCTTGTTTTAAATGTTATATGTGTAAATTAAAATCATGTTATATATGTATATCTTACGCATAAAAAGTATGTTCGACAACATTCAAATTATAGAAACAATGAATTTACATGTTTAATAATGTTACTTGGATATACAATTTGCATCTTAATTATTAAACTACGAGGTTTACAATTAAATATTTCACTTTTGTCCATATTTATATCAGGTTATGAACTAAATATTTAATTCTTTAATATGTGTGGTTATTGACTTATGTAATAACATCTGGTTATATTCATTTAAAAAATATATTAGTTTCAATGGTAAACGGATCAAGATAGTAACACAGTTATGAAATAGAAGAAAACTTAGAAAGTACTTAATTATTCAGAATAATTCACTTGCGTGTGATTGCTTATCGGCATAAGAGGTTTGAACTTTGGATGTTAATCTATAAAAGAATGTGCTAGAAACAAAATAAATTGAAAATCATTAACAGTCCTAACTTAAGCAGCATTTAAAAATTCCATTGTACAAAAGTAATTGTATACAGTTTTTTTTTAATAAAGCCTAGTTGTAACATCTGTTTTGGCTTTCTACTGTTAATTTTGAATACGAATACATAAGCTTTATTATAACAATTTAACGGCTAACAATTTAAAAAAATACATGTACACCTCATGTATGCTGCTAAAGAATTCTGGGGAAATATACGTTCAAATTACATTTTATATGTAAATGCAAACACACGATCAAACCTTTACAATTTCGATAGTATTTATAAATTTCATTATAGCTTAATGACTTTTAAAACGAATACCAGACGTTAGTAATCAGAGAAGATATGATTTAAATCAATTATATTAATATTTTATCTTTTTCCTTTCAAACCTAAAATCAAACAAATTGAGCAAATTACTAAGAATTATTTAATAAGCTATAAGAAACAAGTGGTAAAAAAAGGCTAAAAATAAATAATGACTATTATTTAAGTTAAAAGTTTTGTAACAAATTGTGCATCATTAAAGTAAATTACAATTAATTTGACATTCAGAATAACTTCAATAGAAGATTTTCTACGCAGAATTTGAAAAACAATAGTATAAGGAGGAGGCATAATTTTCTGATTACAGCGATATTAACAACCTTAACACATTTTTATGTTACCGAATCATAAAATGCTGTGTTAAATATTTTTCAAATTTAACTTTTATTACAGTATCCCTTTTAAATATCCTTCTAATCATACAATCTTAACTAGTCACGCCATCTTGCGATGCTTTGCTGTCATTTTCTGATTCCATTTTTAGATATATGCACTTTTTTCTTTGTTTACATTATTATTCTATATGTAATCTATGGACAGCACCGATAAATTATTAAAATTAAATTTTGAAACGTATGTAGTAGGTATGGCTCGTAATTCATAAACTTTGTCAATTTTTTTATAATATAATCAATTGTTTGTAATATTTACAGTATTATCTTATTTGATAGATCATTATATTAATTACGATTTTTTAATTTTTTATACAACGTTGCGTTAGTACCGTAACCCGGCTTTTCGGCTTGTATGGTGTTACCATCATTGCCACTTACCGCACGTGAACGTCATATTAATCAAATATATTCAATTTACGACATAAAAAAATATTTAAAAAATATTAGTTAATAAATTACTTAGTTATAAAATTAAAGCAAATACATAAACTATTTATATTAGAATTACAAATTAGCATAATTCGCTATAAAGTCCTAATGTGGAATTATCAAACTATTAATCCTATTATCTCTGTAACTGGTTAGGTATAACAAGTGGATTGAAAACGGTCAGATCGCGTCATACCAACGCAATAGGCGTGGTCCATAACGACCAATAAAACTGTGCTGGCTGTTAGGTACCGCGCGCATGAGAGTCGTGACCCGGTGACACGCAAAAAAAGTAATTTCGACGGATTTTCAATTAGAAAATGATGATAGTAATACGCAAATCTAGATTTAGGTAACGATTTGTAAACTTAAAATTATTTCGGTGCTCCAACAAAATAGATCACGCACCCTCTAAGTTTGTTATGAATATGAACACCCATGCTGTTGCTAAATTACGCCTATTTCATTTTAAAAACACCCTAAATCGACATAAAATCGTTTTATCTTAATTCAATAATCATTGATCACGATAGGACAGAATAATGAATAAAATAAATGTTTAGACTTTATTTCACTTAACATAAGATAGGAAAATATTTTAAAAATTACCTGTTGCCGTCTTTGATTTCTTTAAAAAAGTAGCAATAATAATAATTTACTAAAGAGAAAATAAATGTTTAAAAAATAGGTCTAACTACCATTATTAGCTCCCTGAGTTTATTTTACCTAAGGGTAAGTTATTAAAATAATTCGAGAACATCCAGGGCTTAGGGCGCTCCGGAAGCCAACTCATGAATATATTTATCACTTGCCGACGCTTATCGGAAGGCGAGCAGCTGCCGCTAATAATTGTGCAGATTTAAATTTGCATATGTGAACGGACCTTTATCACGCAAACTTCAAAACATCAACATAAACCTACTCCAATTCACTTAGATTTTATTTTTAAATTTTGATAGCAATTTATGAAAAAAATCTAGCCAATTATAAAATTAAAATATATGGATAGATTAAAAAAAGGGTCGATAATAATGCTTCATTATTTTAGATACGTAAATGTTAAAGAATAAAAAATGTAACAGTAGGTAGTCGCAACATTTATTGTCACTGAACAATATTCTAGCGGCACAACATGCACGATAAGAAACCGCATAGCGCTTGAATCTTGGAAGTTTTTACGTGAGCGTTATGCTACGGGCACGTGTTCGCGACATTCAGCAGAAGACGGGACGGCTGTTTTCCGTGTATTTTCTGCTTGGCTGGAGCGACAACGGGGGACGGCACGCGGGGAAGAGGCGACGGGGGCCCGACAGATGCGCCGTGCAGCGCCATCTCTCGGTCTCCGCGCGGCCGCCAGGTGCGCCGTCCGCGCCGCGGCCGCCACCCGCCCTCAGTTCGCCGTCACGCACTGCCGCGACCACACGTTATCACGGCTGCTACACGCGGGCCGCACGCGACGCGCGCGTTTTAAACGTAGTGCACGATATCTCGCGACCGGTTCCCGTAGTCGATGAGCGCGACCAGTGACATCTCGATATTTGTGCTGTGTGACTTACAGTGAAACGCTCAGTGGCATACATGTGCGAGTGATGGATTACTGCGGATTCCTCTCCGTCGAGTGCTGACGGGATTTGGTCCCGACGTATATGCTCCGGCGCCGCTAGCCCGGACGCGCCAGTATGCGCGCCCCCGCGGTGCTCATTGCCCTGCTAGGGTTTCTGCCCCAGGTACTGATACCGATATCGAAAACCGCGAATCCCCGTTTGTTTACGTTCCGCACTGAAATGGGCTTCGTACGGGCTGCGATTCGAACGCGTCGAGTCGGTGGCCGCGGGCTCGAGGCCACACCGTCCGCACGACCGTCACTTTCCCACGAGTGTGCCGGCTCCGCCGAACGAGCTCCTAGATCGTCCTGGATAGTCGGGAGCGAGGGTTTAGGTTAGAGCCGCGAGTCGTGACCGGGCCCGGCCGCGAGCGCCGGCGTGTGCTCGATACGTTCGCCGAGCAAACAAACATAGTGAACTGCATAGTTATAAAGAAAGTTCAGGTTTTAAAACGGTCGGCGCGCGGGGTCAGCTAGGTCGCGAGGCTCTTCGTTTAAAATTAGATGCATTCCAAGGCTTTGCGATGAAGTCGGTGCCCAAAAGGAGTAATCCGCATACAACGACAAGAATAACTTTCAGACGAGTCGAGTCCATCCCGACGCGTTATATTTCGGGCAGGGTTAGTAGTTCGGTCTAGTTTGCATCACTTACATGAATTCGAACAGCATCACTAATCGCTATAACTTTATCGATTTCATAGTATGTCTCGTTTTTATAATAACAAAAAATGTAAAAATAAAATAAATTGAGCTAAGGTAATTGATTCCAAATTACCTATTTCATAATCTGAGGTCGTCGCCCCACGGTTCGGTCAAGGTTGATTGTTTCATTAAAAGGGACAGTTTTACTTACAATTCTATTCCCACAATTAAAAATAATGGATAAAAATTATTTCTTAAATAATATAATTCTACAATTTCTTATATTTGTTACCAACAAAGGAATTTATCTAAAATTTATACGTATGTTTATAATGTAATTTGTCTTAAAGCAAATTAACGCGACCATATCACCGATATACGGAAACACTATTTGTTGATTTATACACGAACCTCGAAACGACTGAGAACGCCGAGTGTTTCATCTTAATTCCGTTTGATACAATCCCAATTGGTTCTTATAATTAAAAACTCCATTCTATATTTGTTTATTTTATTAAGTCTATTTAGCCCAACGAAATTCAAAACCCCTATGGAAATCGATTGTCGTATTTTATTCTCCCGCATAGTTTACCGGCCTCAACTAATGATTTGCGACGAGGGACCGAAACTACTCAATACGCGTTCTGTAATTATTTTTATTACGAACTGTAATATACCGTTATTATTAAACACAATTATAGTTTGTTGCATATATGTCATTAACTACATACGTGTTTGTGTGAGTGGCAACCGGTTGGAAGATATCATGGACCTATCCATGTGATTTTAGTGCACTTTTCATTGTAATGCCAACATTTATCAGTTTTTTATCTTATTTTACTCTCGACTAGTTGAGATGGAGTTTAATGAGTGTATCGATTTATGAATAACGGGTTATCATATCCGTGGGATACTTACGTAGTCTATAATCTACGGAAATGTTATTAATGATCTGTTCTTTGTTCACTTCTTAAAGTGTTTATTTTCAATGTATATGTATAGGTTCTAAGCATGTCTATTTAATGAATGTAGATACCTTATTAATATTTAATTCGTGATAAGTAAATATAAATAAATGTCTCCCAATAAATTCGTTTTGCTTGAACGAATCGCCTTCACTTGTAGTTTTACATGTGTGAGTGTAATAAGAAGCATGGATCGTATAATTTTAGTAGTAGACACATTGTTTGTGTGCGGTTTCAAGGTGCTATAATACATTATGAATGAAGACGGAGTTGTTTTATATGAAAATAAAAAGACATGAAGCTTCACCACCGCGCATCGGGTTAGGCTCGCCCCCGGCCGAGGGGCGCGCTTCGATGTAATTGTCCGTATATTTATGAAGAGCACATCCGCAGAAATTAGTTGGCGCTTTTGTTTTTGTTCTGCAATCTCTCTGGTTATCGCGTGATCGCTCTTAATCGGAAGCGGCGTCGGAAACACGTCAGCTCGTAACCGCAGAGGTATAATATCCAATTTACTTATAATAAAACTTGGGGGCTCGTCGTAACTACAACATACTATAAAATTCTATTAGCGTTCTCAAGAGCTAAGCGGATACTTAAATAGGGTTCTAGTATTTTTATTGGTTTGCAACATTACTGTATTTGATATCGAGATTGTTCCTACGGCGCCTATCGCTGGCGCATATCTGGGACAACACTGTCCGTATCAAGCTGTACAGTCGCACGCATAAGTAAAATAAAAACGTCCAAACCCTATTGCAATTACATAAGGTTCATATTTTTCTTAGATTCCTAAGTGTCGTTGCGACTGTAAAATGTCATATTGCGTTACATTACATATCACGACATAATCGATACAAGCTTCGCGGGCAAATCCGCTTGCGACTTTATGGTTCAGATGAAATGTAATATGCTTAATTTTTTTTCACTCACCGATTAGAGAAATGTACTTTTACCGATGGTTAAACTAAACATTCATGCATGATTTTTTTATATATGTTATAGCTTGTTATTGCATGCTCGCTTGGCTCACAGCGGCACGTCGCACCGGCAGGTGTATTTTTAATGGCAATTCTTAAAACCCCCAACATCTGCTTTTTTAGTAATTTACTCGCGTACACGATTTCTGATTGGCTTCACGATGATTTAATATTAAAATTTTCACGGAATCGTTATCAATGTTTAACTGCGTTGTATTAATTAAAATTTATTGCTCAACTTAACATGTTTTCTTATGTGCATGAATTTTAATGAAAATGTCTTATGTATGGGTGAATTTGTTAATATCTGTATATTGTAAATGTTTGTCAATTTTACGGTAAATTGGATAGTTTTTTTTTTTACATTTTCTTAACGATTAACGGACATGAACTCTCGACCATTTTTAGACTGCTTTCACAGCGTCCACAATAATAAATAATTGTCACATGTCATGTCACGTTGCAATAATTTAAGTATGTGAAACGATTTAACCCTGTTATAATTTCGTCCATTGTCCGTCCTATGAGAACAGGCTCAATTATGTGAACGGTGTACGAAATCTTTATAATCGTCAGTTTTTAACTGCTTAACTATGAGAAACTAAGGTTTCGGACTCATTGTCCAAGTGTGTGCAATGGTTGCTTTGTGAATCGAGACACGTCACTAGTAAAACAACTGCGTTTTACTAGTGCGTCTTATGTGCTTACCATATACTACGACTATGAACCTCAATTAAATTTTATTATAATAGTAATGTAGTAGTGTACACAAAAAGTATACCAAAGCATTCAGAATTTAATGAAACATCTCCGCATACCCAACGAACATTTTCATCTCAATTGACAAATTAATGAATAAAAAATAGTACAAACGCTGTTGTCCCTTAAGACTATCTGTATTTCTATTAATCACCGGCTATTACAATTCATATCTCCTTTTCAAATACGTTCGAACAATTAATTGAATCCCGGTATTGGTGAGCGCAAAAAAAAAACATGGCCGCCTGGATCATTGATCAGATTACACAATGCCGCCAAACTGGATCTCCGGTGAGGGATGTATTATTTATAAACATTGACTTTAATTTTGTAGCGTTACTTACTCGATCGGAAATTAACACAATATTAAGTAATTAACGGATATGCAATTATTTACATTTGTGTAAAATAAGGTTGCATACCACTTTTAATTCCGGCCAGTTATTGTTATTTGCTTTTAAAGAGTTGTTGTTGTATAAATTTGTTAGACTTTAAATTAGGCAAAGGTGTCAGTATTGCCAGTAATGGTGTAGGTTGCACAATACTTCAGACATAGTGTAAAGATGAGTCTGGCTTCTGTATGTGGGTTGAAAGTTAAGGCCGTCTGTCGACAGATATGAATGCGTAAAACCTTTAATATTAAGACTGATTACATTGAGTAGGAGTAGTTTAAGACAAGTAAAAATAATTAAAAACTACGCAGCCATTGTGTGCTATGCATTGTGTAACCTATGACCGATTTGTCGAAAAATTACAAATCGATGCGTTCTGATATTTATGCCAGAAATTTTAAAACATAACAAAGTAGTTTTTTTCTTAAATAAAAATATTAAATTAATTTATTTACAAAGAAAAGACTCCGCTGAGCATGGAGAATAGTTCTAAGGTAAAGAAAACTATAATAATTTTTAGAATTAAATAACTAAGAAGCCTTATTCGATTGGTACATTTAATCTTATCAGTAGATACATGTAGTTATTTAACGTCGTTGTTTGTGGTGCAACAAGACCAAAGTACATGTTTCCCATCCCATCGTAAAGCACCGAACACCAACGCTCGAGAACCCAATTCGCTTGTGCAACGCTTAAATAACCGCAAAACGCCTTATTATGCGCTTTCCTTATACGTCCCCGGCCTACGTGGCCTATTACGAAGCTCGGTACTCCGTTAATTTCAAATTCCGGACATAGATCGCATGTTAACTTTTATGCGATAGCAGCTGCCAACTGAAATAACCGCAACACAAAGGGATTGCAACGAAAGTTACGCAATTTTCATTTCTAAAAACCGTTTTGTCCCCTTTAAGACGCGATGTCCTTTCATTCAACTTCGCGTTAAGTCCTTTTAAACGGTACCCTATTGTTGAAAACGTCCCTAAGGGTAATATACGCTCAAAATTCTCGCTAAAGTCAACGGCCATCAATTATAGCACGTTCAACAAAAGCTAAAGTTCAAAGATTTTTCTTATTCATAATTCCTTTTTCAAAATAACTACACCAAACGCCAGACTAGTACTATTTATAAATCGAATGTTTTCATAACATGTGTATGAATGGCGGAAAAAAAACAAACTTAAAAAAGAGACCATATCGAGAAGCCGTTCCAAAATTAAATTTTCAATTGCGAATTTTGTGCAGTGGCCACATCGTCGCGCTATTAAAAGACCTGTGTTTGAATGTTTATTTTAACACATTTCGCGTATGTATAACAGCGGAGATGAAAAACATTCCCCTGTGTTTCATTATTTTAAGCTATTTTTAGACTCCGCTTAACCTGACTCGAACGAGTGTTTACTCTGTTGCCTCACTTGTACAATGGTCTTTATACACACCATAACTAGGTGTTATCTACATTGTCTATGCGACATTTTCATATACAATAGTTCGTTTTACTTACATCTTTTTATTAACCTGTCAAAAGTACGCCATGTTTGTATGTCATGTAATGGCTGCATGGTCGTCGACCTTTGCCTATCCTTAACTTAATAAACCATCAATTTTACAAATGCATTATATTCCTCAGTATTACAACGGCAATAACATAGCGTGTTTTTAAGATAAATCACTTTGACACGGCAATTTTGTTTAAAATATCGTACGCATGATCGTGGGCATATTGCGCGGCAATTATAACCATAGAAATTTATGTAAAACGATATATCATAGATGTTATTACGAGACCGTCGATTAAGTGCTTGAAATCAATTAGGACTATTCTTGTGATGATGCACTATTGCTAAATACGCATCCGTTGAGTACAATAAAAATTTCCTTTAATTTATGCATCAATGTAAATGCTTCATAAATTCCAATATTTTTATTACATAAATTACCAATTAATAAAAGCTGCATATCGATAATTTTCTTTCTCACAAGAAAAACAATATCGATGCTCACGAATCAGCATCGAATGCATTGAATACTTGAACCGTGTGTTACGTTAAATTAGATACCAGCGTTCGGATAATTCATTACACCATGGCCGCCATACAGCGCTGACCAGTCACAATAGTCAATAACAGAAAACATGGTCGTTAGGAGTTCGAAAATTAAATTTCCATATCTTTAAACGATGGGTAATCATTTAAGTCCAAAACTGTTTCTAAACTTCGTAATAGATTTAATTTATTAGGAAAAAATTGTTTACAATCAGACTGTGGTATTTTGAGAACTAACTTAGATTTTAAAAATATGGCTTTGTCAATATTATAATTAAAGGCCGCCGATAAATATCATCATAAATCAGGTTAAGCTTCCTGACTTAAAAACGTATTCTTAAACGTCAGTCAAACAGTCGTCGTGTTAAAACGCCTGAAGATACTATAATGTATATTTTACGGTAGTCCGTAAGTATTATTTAATTGTTAATTTGTGTTGCCCGGAGCGAGGCGTGCCTCCACATACGGCCTTTAACTTTTTTAAATTTCAAGCAACTTTACACAAACGATGTTGAACAAATTCGAAGATTCTAAATTTGGTCTTTTTATTTTATTGTATTTTATTAGCCACTATTTATCATATTCCTAGCTACTACTACTGCTATTATAAACAATCCATCAACTGGTTTAAAAAAAAAACAGGCGATGTTTAGAGTGTCCCTATGTTTTTAGAGGCATTTTTTTTTTGGTTCCGCTCCTACCTGACGGTGTACCACGTGAATGTGTGAAAATAGCACGCCGTCCTGTTCTATATAACTTCATTCGAAGAGGACAGTGAACGTTTTGCGTTTTCAGATGTGAACTCCACTGATTTCACCCCCTGTCACCCGTGGCAGGAAGTCGAACGAAATCTGGTGTCTTTCTCAGACCGACCTTTGTTTAAACGGTGGTTAATATCGCTGCCGCAGACTCACTTACTGTTTACTAGATAAGATATTCTGAATGGATCATTGTTCATAATTTTTCTTTTATTGTTGCAGCATGGGGAAACTTGATATGTATATTGTCGCTCATGAGAACTGGATGGACTGATGGACTTCATTGTGAGCTAGTATGATAAAAGTTTAAAAAGAAATAAACAGTGTCGTCATGTTCCGTTCAACGTGTATAAAATTTATTGCACGCAATAATTAAAGTGCGTTTAGTGATGTTTTACGTATGCTAATGTAACAGCACAACCGGTTAATGAACAATCGTTTGAATAGAAAGCGCGCAGGAAACTCTATATTTTTTATACTCTTTTATTGACCGACACACGTGAGCTAAGCGACCGGTAATGATTCGCTAAGACACGATAGTATAACTTAATACCTACCACTTCCTTCCGATGCCTTATAATACCGCCGACGGAGAGACCTTTGTTCGTAAAGAGGAATAATGCAAAAATTGGCTCATTAATACATGTAAATTGAATTTTTAAAATATTTCATCCCACATGCAACGCGACCAACTGCGCATTCCTTATTATTAAAAGGGTTGTACCTACCCTAAAGGGCGTTGGTAAGCTATTATTATTCATACAGTACAAAAAAGCAACAGCATTAAGCTACTGTGTTGTCATCAATTTATCTTTCAACGTTATATAGTTGTTTTTTATGAGTTCAGACAACGTAAAAATCGTTTAAAACAACGCTGGGGGTCACAGCTAGTAAAAATGTAAATATTCACCATTCCATATCATTTAAATTTCAAAATCTTATATCATAACCGTTATTTTATTAAGAAATATAATTTCAAATTTCGAAGCTGAGTGAAATACATGTGTAGCGTATTACTGCTGCTTTCATTGACTGTTGATGTTATTTCACCCTAATACGTTGCAAAGCACCGGTCCGTTGGAAACAACTCGCGGCAGGGGTGTCGCGTACTGTGCCCCCACGTGGTCTACTACCCCACATTCGTACGCCATATTTTTATACGTCGAATGGATAACCGTTAACGTCTAGCCGGCATCGATCACGTGGCCAGTTGTGCAAATAATTTCATTTGGCTATAACACCCCAGGAGCGTTGAAAGCTCTACCGCCAGATAACTGTTAGCTCTGCGCTATTGATGGATCATCTTACGATTGTTTTATTCATTTACGTTTAATCGCAACCGTTTTCATTTTTCGCAATGTGTTATAAAATGTCTATATATTTAATTTTTTTTCAGGTGCTGTCGTCCGGTTCATTCGAGCTCAGGATAAAAAGTTTCACGAACTCGTTGGGTAGGTTAAGTAGTGGACAGTGCTGTGATGGTTCCTCAAATAGTGACGCGCCGTGTTTAGCGCCGTGCAGGACTAAATTCCGAGTGTGCCTCAAGATATATCAAGCTAACATCGATACCACGTCGCCATGCACCTTCGGTGACATCACCACGCCTGTCCTGGGCGGTAACTCCCTGGACGTTCCCAACCTCAACGTGGAAGGATTCAGCAATCCCATCGTGTTCCCTTTCGACTTTACATGGCCGGTAAGTGTCATATTTTATAATTAATTTTTAGATTAACAATCATACATAAAGCTTTATGAAGATTTATAAAAGTAATACCGCCCATCCGATGGCTACAGTGAAATCAATGCGTCGTAAAAGAAGCATTAAGTGGCAACCCCACGTCCATAAATCAACGCCGCGATGTTACCGACATTCAAATTCCGATAATCTACGTAGACTGGGGTCATCACGTGCATCATAAATAATAGGCGAGCAGCCTTAAACAAATTTTATATTTTAATAATTCGAATAAAACTGTGTGTATTAAACATTAGCAGAAAGAACGGCATTTAATAATATCTATAGCGCGAATGTTATAGCGGACGTCCGGCAGTGTTAGTTGGGTTGAGATGTTTTTTTGTAATTACCCCGGACGGAACTGCGTAATGAAAAAAGTTTCCGCAAATATTTTAATAAGCGAACTGCCTGAATCGCGTTTAACGGTTAATTGTAAGTGGGTACTTAACGTTTTATTTTTCATTTATCTTAAATGCAACGGTTTCATTAAAAGTAACACATAACCTTCGTTGCGATGGCATTCGCATCTTCACCGGCAATTAAGGCGAGGTCGCCCTGGATCGTGATTCGATATTGTAATTACGTTATTTATTTACCTATCTCGCCGCCAAGGATAACGGACATCTTAATTGGATCTCGGTGGATTCTTACACAAACCGTGCACGGAGTTGGACCGTTTCCGAAACTGTTTGTGTTTCGTTTAGCGGCTGACTTCAAATGTCGTACCGTCTTGTAATATTTGAGCAAACAACTGAGCCGGGGCTTGCACAACCGGCCATCTGGAGAAGCGTGACATTTGGTCAGACCAGGTAGGGAACGAACCGAAATAAAAAAAAACCTTTTTTTTTACAAATTTAAATGCCCGTCCGGCTTCCACAGTATCATTACAGATGAATTGACGCTAAATTGATGCTTCCTGTTTAAATTCATATACGGTTGTCTATTGCCGGGACGACATGCGACGAGTTGAGCGAAAGCGACGCAAAATAATACCATCTTTCGAATTTCAAATGTGTCCAAGACAAGCAACGTTTGTTGTCGAACTCACGCCATATGCGCTGTATTTCACACATTTGGTGCATAGCTAAACTTGCACGTCCTAATGCCCTTTAGCAGTTCAATTTCTACAGATATGAAACATACGTGGACGACCTTTATTAAAAATAGGGTTCAACACCAGGGTTCAGAACCAATCTGCTCTAACTATATTTTTTCGTAATAAAGTCATCGCTGGCGTGTTTCACGAAGCGTATCATTTAGACAAATAAGAGCCGCGTAATGTATCGGATACAAGAAATAAGAACGTTACCTTCGTGTCCCGACCGTCAGGTGAACGGAGATCTGCTTAAAAAACGCGCGTTCCCTTTTCTAAATTCGAAATTTCGAATGTTTTAATGTTTTTTTTTTGTTTTACTATTCGATTTAAATTTCAAATTTACATCGCTGGTTTATTCGCCACCAGCATCATAATATTTTGAAACACGATTCCGCTATTAGTTCTCATGTTTCTAACGGCGCTACAATCAGACTTCAAGTTTGAAACAGTTCATCCAGAACCTATATAGAATCGATTTTAACATCGAGATGAACTCTATCGATAATAGGCCACGCGATTATTAATATTACTGACAACATCGAACAGTGAAATTACAAGTAAAACGGCGCGTAGCTAACGATGCATAAAAACGATTTATCATACAGTCTTTAAAGAGAGAAATGGCTCACTCCGAAAAGAAATCTCATTTGTATTCAAGTGTTCGGGTCGGCGTCGGGTATTCATTTATTTTACTTTTAAACAATTTGTGTTTGTAAATCACGAGTTTATATTGTAATGTGTTACACCCCGTTATACCGTCCGGATGTCACAGGGTCGTATACCGGATTTTATGTACGCATCATCGTGCAGGTACGACGTACAAATTTGTTTGTACGCACGGTGCCATGCAAAGCGTTATTAAATGCATTACAAAGAGGGAGATCGCCCCACTAACATGAACGGGCGCCCATTCAGAATTCCATAACGGGACCGTTACGTTGTCTTAATGCGAAAAAATGTGAACGCACATAATTGTACATTTTTAAAGATGGAAACACCTGCTCCGCGCGAGTCAGAGCGAGACAGAGCTAAAATGTCAAAGTATACATACAAATATCCGCGCATGCCCTACTACTGCCGACGTGCATTCCATAATTGTAAGTACAAATTTATAAGCAAAACATTTATGTGAACACTCCTCGACAATGATGTTACGGCACTACGAAAATAGATTGTTTATAACGTAGCTTACGTTACGTGTATAACGTAAACAAAATAAAAAAAAATTATTCCAAACTCTCAGCGCTGTAAAACACCTAACAGCTAAAATAGTCTCATAAAAGTGTACGCTAAAAAGCACCTTTGTAGCTGGTTCAATTGTGAGGTGTCCCGAAGGTATTACGCGTTTTGGCAAGTCACTTTCCCACAATGATTGCGGCTGTGACCAGGGCAGCGGGCTTACAAAAACATGATAACGCTTACAAAGCCACGGTGTGTCGCATTAACTATACTTTTCACATTTAACTTACTATTGCCGGTGACTTAAAACTGTTTATAATTTATATTTGTTCTAATTCATAATATTACATATATCAAATGAAGTTTATAAAAAAAAAATGTTACCATTTTGTTCACACTACGTTTGGTAATTTCCGCTTTAAAACACTGTTATTTTAGATATTACACGATATTGTTTGAAATAACACTAAAGACAAACAAAAAACACAAATTAATACAAAAATGTTCTTTTATGCGTTTGATAAAGTCGATCGGGTCGTGGAAGTATAAATTAGCATCGACTTTCAGGACATTGCTATTTGACTTTAAAACGCAGTGTTATCTTGACTGTCGCTATGTTTTTTTTTTGTACATACTGGCAACACTCCGGAAGATATTAATATTAGAATAAAAACATTATCTTTTTCACCGTGAGACGGTAACTGGCGTGCTTGTGCTTAATTAAGGTTAATTGCTTATATCAAAAGATCACTGCCGTTATGAATAGACTTTGTTATGAAGAAAAAATAGTACTAAGCTACCATACTATAAAAATTACTAAGTATTGTTTTATTTATTAACAATTATTGAACTTCACCAGTACGAACCAAACTTATATTATTTCAAAAAATAATACTTAATATGGGTACTAGAAATTCAAATATTAGTGTATCATTACGATATTGATTTTAAATTTGATAGATCATAGTGTGAATAAATCCGTTGCAAAATCATTATCCGATTTAGACAGAGCATAGCGAATAATTCATTTATTGTGAGATAATATGTACATATACTGAAAATTATGAAAATTCTTGAAAACACACAATGGTTTTATACGTGTATGTCTTAGCAGTGAAGAAACGCGCGTAGTCGTAAGTAGACTAAGCAACGGCGTAACTAATTCTAGAGATTGTTAGTTATTTTGCATGTTTCGTCATTGTTTCACGGTCCAAATATCGCCGCGTATTCGGCGTGAAAGTTGTGCATCCTTGGCGCAATCGCTTATGTAAAAAGGACCAATTGCTTTTATTAAAAAATAAAGGATGTACAACACCATACGCCTTTGCCTCGCGTCTCTGTAACAATCTTAACAATTGTCTATCGACACGACATTGACTGTTACAATAAAGTGTACATCATAGTGTTATATTCGAGGAAGTTAACGTTCCAGTGACGTCAGGTTCGATTAGTTTCAAAACAATAGTAGGGTAAAGCACGCGGCGACTGCCGTTCTCGATCCATTGTCGCGTGAGAACGCTTTTCTTGCGCCCTCAAACGGCTTCTTCAATAGAAAGTAACTGGCTTTATAGATACATCGCAAATTTCTTCTCGTCTGAACACCATATAAAATTATAAATTAAAAACAAAATAAACAAAAACAATTAAAACAAAATTGTGCACGCGATAAGCACCCAAACACACAACGTCGCATCACCGGGCGTGCGACTCGCATAAACGCTCAATAAACTCAAAAATCGCGCGCCTTCGCACGGATCATCGGCTTATTACTTCACACCGTAACGCGATATCCGTCGCTTATGAACTATAGTCTCGGACAACTTCCGTCTACGGTGTCTTTTTATCGTATAAAGGGCTCTTAATAATTTCCTTTATCTCAATCCACTCGCTTCGGGATCCTCTTAAAATACTTACCCCTACATCCGCTTCTTTTAATATCCAGCGAAGCTACGGAATGCTCTTTCGATCCTGTTCCCTCGACACAGTCTTTTATCTCTCTCCTTTCCGACGAACAGCAATTAAAGGCGGACAAAAAGGGCGAAATGAAATTCCACGTAAAAGTAGTTCGAAGTGCATGCTTTAGACATTCGCCATTGCGAATACGAATTTAACGTTTCAAATTATAACAATTAAATGGCAATTTATGTGCGCATTTAGCAATGTTTATTTTTGAAGCGGCTTCCACCTTTACCTAGACATCCCATAAAAAAATCCAATTATTTCGAGTGTACTCGAGGCGCTAAAATAACAACTCGATCCAATAGCAGCGTAGATCGTAAATAACGATTAGTCACAGTGCGGACATTAAGAAAACAAGCTCACCATGAAAATGACAGTAAAGCTCTTACCGATGCTTCAGCCAGCGTTAAAAAAACACTCCTTTTTCAAATGCCCACTCGTTTACGGACACATTCTGACACTTTAACTGCATCTCAAACTTTAACGGGCACTAATAAACTGATCAAAGACGCTGAATAATTACAACTGAAGCGAAATTACGCGCGAAATATTTAGGCTTCGAAACAAAAAGCTCACATTAAAAATATATAATTAACCGATGTCAATCACAATTCAAATTACGAACGTACTAAAGCCGGGCGACATCGTACCGTTCCAAAATTAAATCGGCCTCTCCATTTTAGGTTGTCGTTTATCTTTAGGGTTACCATACTATATCAAATTCCATTCGTTTTTATTAGGCAATATCGCGAAGTTTTTAGTGTTTCCAAATAACGAAGAATGACATAACATACTTTTATGCTTTACATGATATGACTTCTCGTATAATATGGTGCAATAGATTCTTAAATTTTACACCAATCAATAATTTTAAATTAAATTGCATTTTAGGATAAATTAAAAAAAATAATAGCTACTCAATACGCGTTCCATTTTCTATTAGTTCAAAGCGGTTGAGTTCTCACGTATCGCGAGGGAGCATCGTGCCCTCAAATCGGCAATGATGAAATTCCTCGCGCTTCCCGCCTTTATTCATCACACGCGTTCAGCTTCTAGGAATTGTGAGTGGTGGCCGAGTGGTGTCTTACAGCGCCCGTTCTTGTTGCGCGAATAATTCCTCGTCATTATTTAGTATGGGTGGTGGTGTACCCGCTTGCGTCGAGCGTACACCGCTGAATTTATCAACGTGTCAAAGGCCGAGCGGCTCGGGATCCGCCGAGAGGCGCTGACACCTCATTGTTTCGTTACGTTGATTACATCTCTGGTCTTTCAACGTCAGTTTTTAATCCACATTCTTTACATTTCTACATACAACAGATTTTACATTTCTAATATTTAATACTATTTTTGATAAAAAGATTTCTTCTTAACTATAAAATAGAATGTAATTTGCCATTTGGTAATATTTAAGAATCATTAAGACTGCGTTTTTGAAATGTACTAAAAACATTTGAACGCTACTCATCGCTTAAGCGGCAAGTATGCAAAATAGATTAGTGTAAAAACCGCATTAGATTAAAATCTTAAACAAATCATGTCCGAACTTGTATAAGGATTCTCAATTCTGTATCAACAGAGTACAAGGTCTTGTTATTCGAGGCCTAACAGGGTTGTCAGCGAGAACAAAGCTAGTAAAAAAAACTAAATGAATTTTGAGCGTCTGAACGCCATAAATCGCGGTTATTTAACGAGAGATTCAAGTGACACGATTTAAGTGTTCAACGGTTTAATGTTTTTCGTACGCGACAGTTATTACCCTTAATGTCGGGAAAGTTGATTTGACCTGACAACCCTGTCGCTAACCCTTCTCAGAGCGTTATCACCCGATCTACCGTAGCGAGGCCGGTCTCGAGAAATTTGTTAGCTTCGCTTTTATTTTTTAATTCTTATGCCTCATTCAAATCGTTCCGTTGTTTATTGCCGACATTTTCATTTTTCGAATTCCTCAGAGCCGGTGAGACGGTCCCCGTCCCGACTCCCGCGAATCCCACCTATGCCATGTGAAATTAACGTTGTCCTTTACATTTTTTACCCTTAAAATTTACTCACGGATTCTTTGTCGAGTTGCGACCGATGATTGTAATGGAGGACAATTAATAAAATTGTTTTTTTTTTCCAATCGACAAGTGAAATACAAATCAGCTAGGTCACGTCTTATAGTCACAGATAAAATGTAACATTTCCTCTTGAGTTACGAGGGACCTCCTTAACTTTTTAATGCTTCTCAGTATTCCGCCTGGAGTAATTAATCCTTTCATGAGCCAGTGTTTCTCCAATACGTCGACCTCCGTTTATTCTGACTCGACTATGGCAACATGGGCGATATACGTTTCACGATTGCCGTGAGAAATTTTTAACAGTTTAATTTAATTGGTGGATATTAATTGCTATGCACGCGAGTAAGGTTTCTTTTAATATGTTCATTTTATCCTCTTCTATTCGATTTTCATTTGCTTAAGTTTTTTATTCTTTTCTTATGTGTTATAATAGACCTGACAATTAATAAAATACTAACAATGATGTGTCCCATGATATCAATTTAAAACGTCATTACGATAGTTTTGAGAACCGACTTTTGTCTTCACACAACGGTGTGTCGGTATACCAACAATTATAACCCGTTCAGCTTACGGCGCACATGTAGAGACTCGCGCGCGATAGTCACAGCCAGCATCATAAATTCTGACGCGTTGTAGACTTGAACTCGTCACACTTACTCGTGTTTACCACGAAACTGTTTAGCATTCTAACCGTACCCGTGTACTGTCGCCAATAAAGCGACGACCTGGATATTTTTTTTCTTATCGAATATATTCGTACGTAAAAATCTTACATTCACACGGTACTGGCAACATTGTGGGTAATTTATTCAATGAACGTCAACATTTCCGAGTTGTTTACGCGATCGAACGTTATAAAATGATTTAATGCAAGCGGCCACTTTTTTAATTTATATACCTAATTATTAACTCTACCCGAAACTCGAGGTACGAATACGGATATAAAGTGATATGTTAAATTCTGTTAGGCAATTGAATGAGTACAATTGCTCACGATCTGCTCAAGAAATAGAAAGCGATGAAATTAGTTAATACCATTTAATAAATCAGATTAAACGCTTTATTGTAACGTAAGAGCTTCATTTTCGTGCATTTCGCAGATCTTTTAATTTGACGGACGGTACTCGATGCTGCCCCGGCCCGTCCACGTGAACCGGTCCCATGAACTAATCCGCCATGTTAATGCGCATTGAACCTTGGAGCTATGCATATAGATTCTACATTCGATATTGAGAAGCGCATTGGGATATAGTTAAATGAGAGAAGAAAAAAAAACCTGTTCAAACGACGTTAACACACTAGCAAAGTGTGAAATATGAAATCACGATCTCCAACATTCGCCCCGTTGTTTGTGTTCTGAATAACTAGGTATTTTCTCGTGCAGTAATGGGATACGGCTTTGCTTTGTCGTTTCGTTCAAATAGAATATTATTTTCAATGGTACAAATGGTAAAACATTTCAACGTCTCTAATCCTTATTCATTGAAATTGGTAGTCGTAAATGATAATGAGGGAACATCTGTCGCATTTGTTTTACAGAACAAACAAATAATAAATGCAAACAATAGTGGTGGTGCAAACGTAAACACGTGGCCAAAACTTGTGGGAAAGGTAAGTCTTCGGATAATTCCTTTTGTTCCGCAAAGGATCCCGGACGGATGGCCTCGAACAAAAGCTTAAACTAGCTGGTTCCCACGTTATGCTGTATATCCTTAATTAATAGACGAAATACGACGGCTCTGATATTGAAGCAGCTATTAAGGTATCCTCATAAAACAATTATCAAATAACTTGCCCGGCATTGAACTGCCGATATGCTTACATCTGATATTCTTTAACTCAATTTAACGCATCGTATTCGAGGGGTATTGTTAATGGCATCGCGTTTAGGGTTGCCTGCAACTAAAACTTAAAAGGATTATTCTGATTCTAAAATGATTCTTTTAAATGCATTTATAAAAAGTAAATAAGATCATAACATAATTCCTTTATTTAAAATAAAATAAAATGTTTTTATAGTTCTAAATAGTACCACATATATGACTAGTAATAATCCCTACTCTTAAACAACCAAAAAAAGCAAAACTTAAATTCAGTTCAGTTGAAGATATGTAATAAAATTTAAAAATGGAACACGCCGAAATTCTTATAGACGTGTTGTGCGCCATTTAATGAGTAAAGCGAGTTTACCGGCGACAAGCGTGTTTCCTTAATTGCCGCCTAGGTGGTGCGCGCGAGCATTGTAAGTACGGCATAGCGGGCCCGGCACGTTCATAAAGGCTACCTGTACCACGTACGCTTACGTAGTCGGCCGCTTTTTATGGGCTGCCTCGAGAGTCACTGCCGTGGGAACCGGCATACGCTTACGGCCGGCTACAGCTGACCGAAATGCGCTCTCCATACCCGATTAACAAATCAATACATTGTGTACTACGGCTTAACGTACACGATCGCGCGCGAATCCACCCGCCGCACCCGATAATATGACTCTTCGCTTTCAAAGAATAAAGTTCACGTTCGTATCTACCGTAGGAGCGAAGGATAAAACTGAAGTTTGTTTATTCAGATCGGTAGCCTGTTTTGTATTCAGAGTGGTACGATATCGCGTCCGCTCGGCTCACTACGCGGAGCTTTATTAAA
Organism: Pharmacophagus antenor; assembly: GCA_018245475.1. Classification (NCBI taxonomy): domain Eukaryota; kingdom Metazoa; phylum Arthropoda; class Insecta; order Lepidoptera; family Papilionidae; genus Pharmacophagus; species Pharmacophagus antenor. The sequence continues at coordinate 32,519 of DWQX01000739.1, forward strand.
AATTCGTCAAAACCGCGACCATGTCGGCTTCGAAAGGTGAACTTTCCTATCGAAGCCATCGAGAGCACGCTGAGAAAATCTGATTTCTACTTATAGTTTTCCATCCACAATGATGATTGTTAACGTTCGTTCCTATGCTAAATAGTTCATTGTTAAGTCGTTGCGATGCATATTATGTTTTCATTCGCCGCTAATTGACGAAAGGGGGGGACATCTGTCGGTGAAAAATTGAATCATGCGGTAAGTTCGAGCGTGTCATGCGCAGGAATTAAGTTGACCTTTCATATCCGTCGGTCACAGCTGCCGCCCAGTTGATTGGCTCTACAATGTTACGTAGCTTCGCGCTCTTAAGATTTGAAAAGCCGTTCCTGCTAAAGTAAATAATGAACGATTGGATTATTGATTTGGATCTTCTTTTTTTAAAGCGTGTTTTCATTTCATTCTAACAGAGCCTTCTTGTCTCTTAATTAAATGAATTTAATGTATTTTAAACTTTTGACTGAAAGTATACATGATCGATAATTAACAATATAAAAAGACATTGAACGCTACAACTGAATCACTCAACGATGCCATCCAAGAAAACACAAACAGCGCGTTCCTTCACACTTGAACAAGCATTTAATCCTTAAGTTCATTTGCGCGAGCGCTTACTTGGTGTATGAATGTATTGTCTTCGCTAATTGGAGGTTAACGAACTAGAATACAGTAGCTGCGCCATTTTTATAGGCATTTTCGCATAGCCGGGAGTGTCCGAGCAATAAAAACCCATTGATAAATCGTGCGCAGGCGCCGGCTAGGTGGTACGGGCCGCGCGTTATCGTTGCTCTAATCGTATTTTCGACAACCGTTTTGGCTCCTTGTGCAAACACGCCGCAAATGTCAACAGCGCGCTATCTGATAGCAGCGCGTTGCATTAGAAAAAAAAAAAGTTTCAACTTACACGTACGGAAACGATGATTCCCATATTGGGCGAGTTATGAACGAACGCGATTGTATTTTTAGCCCGTATTAAATACAATTCAGCATGCATCTGCCGGCCGCGTTCACCTGTCTATCGTGATGTTAATTTACACTCATCCGCCATACCGAAACTGGTCGTAAAGTAAAGGAAATATTTGTAATGCCCGCACCGGCCGCGCCCATACTAAAGGTCCCCGGCCAAGAGATGCTATATCTTGGTTTATCTTAGTAGACGAACGTGAAAACGCATTCGCTTCATGCTAGCTATAGACGTTCACTGTGAGGTTATCCAAGTTATTTCTTTTTTTATTGTGCTCTTACTTTATACTTCGTCAGTATTTATGTTCTGTTTCTGTTTCCAGGGCACTTTCTCGCTTATTGTCGAAGCGTGGCACGATACAAATGAAACGTCAAGATCTGATGGTGAGTAAACCGCAATTAATTTTTGATGTCGTTAAAAGATCTATTTATTTTTTTCTTCTTGTTTTTGTAAAATTCTAATCACGTACACAGCGACACGCTCACATACAGGTTTCACTGTAATTCTGGGTGTTTATCGTGCATTTAACGGACAGTATGTATATTTGAATGCTTATATTATCACATCGTGGAAGACAAAAATGTTCCCATGGTGCGGACGCTTGGCGTTCTGGGCACGCCGCCTTGTGCGTGATTCGCGTGCCAATGCGCCCCGTATTCTAATAAACTCAGCCTTCTGTAGGACGAAAATTTAGTAGAAATGTTCTAATGTATTCTTATGGCCGTTGACCGCCGCGTAGACGTTAGATAAACTTAAAAAAAATAACAAACGCTTAGAATTCTATTCAGATGTTAAAAAAGTTAGTGTTCCAATTTTGAAGTTCGTTCTCGATTTTCATTCGGCAGTCGATATCGCGCGGCCAGAAATCCTATAGACTATCGACGGGTTAACGGCGCACATGCGACATGGCGTGACCGAAAAGTCGTTCCCAAATGAAATGTAACCAATAAGAAACGTAAATACATCATCACGATAATTTGTTCGTGCATCGATACTCCAGATTTATTGAAAACAAATAAAACTTACAATTCTGACATGCGAAGAAGTTTATACATAAAAAAATGCTATTTTAAATATGGAATCTTTATTAATTTTAAAAAGTTGAATTTCAAATTGTGGAATAGAGTCGCGACACGCCCGTATCGGTTTTTGATATTCGCAAGCGCGCATACCGAACACTAAACACCGCCCATTGCATGATTAGATTCCGATCCCACTGCACTCTGACCGTCATAATTACAACTCGGCGCTACAAAATACAAAAAAAAAAACCCGGCGTGATTTACTTAAGAGATTCGGAGATATGGCGCGCTACGGAGCCGGTTACCGAAAATCATTAGCGTCCCGAGTGGATAGCTTAAGATTGGGGTACCTATTCAACGAATAAAATGTAGGACATTGTTTCCCCCTCCACTATTATGGGGATTATATGTTTATGCAAAATAAAATCGTTCGATTTATAACAGTAAAATTTCTAGAATATAAGATTATGTAAAATACATCAATAAATATATTGTCGAGCGCGCAATAAAGTCCGGCATTATGTGCTCATATGGCAACACTAACAAGAGGACCGGGTGTATTTTTAATGCGGCGCGGGAGCGATGGGCGGCGCCGCATCACTACCGAGAAACGTAACCAACAGAAATCTAATCAAGCATAATAACAGGTTAGGAGCACCAGCAGTTTGTGTGCACTCGCCTATCTCGCGCTACGTCGCTTAATTAAATCACATTCGTGTAGTTTTTTTTTTTTTTACTATTTCCAATGTAAGTGATCGGCCGCTTTATTCGGATAACAAACCAGAGACTAAAATTACGGTTGCCATCACACATTGTTCAAGTTTAAGGCATTAAGGATTTTTTTCATGTCCTTTCCAAAAAATAGCTCCGTCGTATGATAACTCTCTGCTAATGTCAGCGTTGGAAAATAAAAATGAGGTTACGATTTACAGTAGAACAAACCGTAAAGCAGGGTTTGCACTAGTTACATACCCTAAAAAAACATAAATTTATTAGCGAGAATAATCTAAGCGGTATTATATAGGTACACAGTTTATATACAACTAAGATTTATCACTTTGCTGTATCGTGTTTTGGGCAAACCGAAAGAATTTACAGATGCACCGACACAGGGCAAAGAATCAGATGATAGATTTACACCATTGTTATGAACATAAAGGGATTCTGCGACTTCAACAAGCCTGCACGACAATGGTGAGCTGTCCCGCAGGCCTTCGACGAAACGTTTTAATGCCGCGCCCGGGGCGACGCTTGGCACACCTGGCCCACTAACGGGCCCTGCCAAAAAAAAACTTACCTCCGAGGAAGTGAAACTTCAGAGTTTACATCGTCCGTCGTCGTACTGATCGCTTATGAACAAAAAAATTGAAGGAAGAAACCCCAGGAAGATTCGATTTATGATGTAACCAGAAAGTGAGGACAGATGTGGAGCACATGCCCCGGGCGCTGTGAGTCGCTTTGTTTACCGGCGTCCCGGCAGCGCTCACGATATCGCACTGTCTCGGCTTACACCTCGCGCTCCGAGACCGCTGGCCGAGAGCGTGTGAAGTAAAGCATTAAGTGATCCGTGGTAGTTGCGCCAGATATCCGGTATTGTGCCAAGCGAGGTGTCCATACCGTAGTGAAATAAAAAAAAACGGATTTTCCTTTTTGTTCTTTTCTCCAAAATAAAAAAGAAATATATTAATTAATTTAAACAAAATAATATGATGCTGAAGTTATCGATGATAATCATTGAAACAGTAAAAAAAAACTTGTTCGCTCGGTGTCTAGTCGCCGCCGGCGCTGAGACTAAGATGGTATTACCGACTGCAATGCTATGACGTCCGCTTATCTTTCCGTGCGTTATTAGTCAATTCATTTCGCATTCCCTGCTCTTAGTTTCCCAGGGCTTTCTCGTCATGATAGCGCCGCATTAATTGCCCCTCTCGCCGGGTTATGTATTGCGCAACGCGCGATTCGTAAGTTTCGCCGAGCGGAACTCAATTACCGTTTCCACAAAAACAATGCTTAATTACCATTGAGGAACGACGTGCGAAATCTTTATCGCGCGACTACTGCGTCTGGTGCTATATATATATATATATATATAT
>DWQX01000740.1:0-36635 GCA_018245475.1 Pharmacophagus antenor
CGATAAAGCTGTAATGGTCACTATGACTAACAGCATTTACTTCTCCGAATCCAGCAGCAGCAGCAGCAGCAGCAGATATTTAAATCAATATCACTAAGGAATTAAATACAATATCCTAACTAAAATAACATGATACTACTCAAAACATTTACTTTAATAGTTGAATATCATTCATGTTACATTAAATTGTCAGTATCTAAACTTTTCTTGTATACAAATAGAAAAAAAACTTATACTTTCAACTTTAATGTTTTAAACAAGTTGTAATTTTATAAGGTCAATATTATATACTTAAATATAGTTTTTGTATGTGTGAAATTAATGTTGTGCTATTTTTTACTATTCAAAATTTAAAATTCAATTTATTGTCCAATCCAATGTCAAAAATTCAATGTCAGTTTTCAGTACAAGTTCTCCATCCCATGAGGTCACCGGGCATCGGTCAGAATTGACCAACGGCCGGCTGTTGTGCGATTTTCGCAAATTAATTGCACACCTTTACCTTCACCCTACACCTGTGTAGAGAACACATTGTTATCCTTACACAATAGCGTCGAAACTCCTAAGCACTTAACTTATCAATCGAAATGAAGAATATTTCTCAAGAAAAAACACATTAACCTCACTTAACAATGCTGACGAAATCAAACAGTTTTTTGTTTAAAGAAAAAAAAACATGCAACTATAGATAACACAAACGCAATTTTTAATAACAATCGCCGAAAATTTTAAAAGAACGAAAGACTTTTTAACTTAATTAGTATTTTTTTACTTAATTGTATTATATTAAAGAAATAGATGCGAATAATGGTGATAAAGTTTTTTCTATATAAATGAACACTCATAAACCGGAGTCTAAGTTCGTTTGTCACCTATGACCCGTGCTTGACCAGTACTGTCCCTTAAATTTCTATCAAGAGACAAAACGTAGCCTTGATATTGAACGTTGAGCAAATAAAAAAGATACCTTAACGGATAACAAATATAAAACGAAAGTAAGAAAAAATTCTCGGCGACGCGTTTTAGTAACTCCTCGCGTGTCTGCCAATGATTATAATTTTTAAACTAGTCGATAATAATAGCATGCTTTAATTAATTCATAATTTATTTGCATTAGGTTTATTATACTTTATAAATCAACGTTAAAAAATATTAATGTAATGTTTCTGAAAATATTAATTCTTCGATAAATGTCTATAGAGTAATACTCTTTTATAATATTAATTTTAATAATACCTCATTAATAATAGTGGACATCATTAGTTTTACTTAACTCATAAATTTTATTTCTCCCATATTTATTGTATAAATACCAAATTTAACATCTTTAATATGCGTTGAAAAATATAAGTTCAGCATGAAATTATCAAATTACAAGCAAATTTGCTAAAAGTTATTCTAGACACGGATTACCAGATTATATTATTACAAAAAGCAGCCTAAATAAAAGATAATTAAAGAAACTATTGTGGGAAATTTGTACAAGAAGTTGCAACCAATTTATTACTATGCTTGCTTACATTTATATTAAAACATGCTTTAATTTTGAACGTCATATAAAATTGAATATAGGTGAATTTAAATTCGGCGGTCAATGGACAGCGGTCAGTTCGCCGTTTTACGGCCTCTTTATTTACTGTAAGCTTATTAAACCCTTTCTATTGTTGAATATTCTTGAGAAGGGTAATTAATATGGCAGGTATTGTGCGAATTCCCTACCTTTGTTCACCGATGTTTCCTCGCTTTGTAAATGCTCAGGTAGGGTTTTTGTTCGGTGTTTTGTTTAGGTGATCATTAGCTTAGTGGGCAGTTCGGCAATGACCGATTCAAAACTTTTTTCTCACAACGCTCATTCAACTGTAGATCGGTATTATGCATATTCTACATAACAATATCTTACATGATTTATTTTCCTAAATTCAATATATTACTATAATTAATTAAAACGTATACATACATACGAAGTATAGAGTACAATAAATAAAAAAAATTGATTTCGAGTTAAGTAACTTTTGGGGCCTATTGCATTTAACATCCACACATAGGTATTAGCATTATGTCTGAAAAATAAAGCCTAGTTGCTAGTAATTTGATCTCGACTCGTAACTATTGTACATCGCGTATCCAGTAATATTTCTTTTTTTTTTATATATGTTAGCTTTATTGCACGAAATCTTGTACACATGGTGGTTTTTGTATATGTTTTATGAATTTACTAATTAAAATCAGATTGAAAAAATCTATTTTACAACTTTTGTGTTACATATCAGACGTTTATAATCGCTGAAGTACACTTAAAGTTTATATCTAAAAGTTAATAGATAGTTAATACAGTTATTGATATTCATACATTACATTACATTGATTTGTTCGTACTGAAACGTTTCGCAACCAACACAATTGTATGCAATAGTGCATAGCTTTGACCTCTGATCTCTGATGCGCTCTCAACGCAATCCACGTAGGACTGGTTCTAATATGCTGATGAATAGAACGGTATATAAAACGTGTAGTTTTACAACCTAAAGGGAATAATAAGAACCACGATTGCTTTGTACATGTAACGGTTTTTTTAGTGTTATTTTGATTTTGGTTAGATTTTAATAGCTGGAGAAATTACTGAAGAAATTTAATTATATTTTAATTTTTTATAAAAAATATTACCGAGTTTTAAAGTACTGATTAAAATCTTTTAATGAGAAATATTATTACAAGTCTTAGAATAAATGAACGCAAAATAGTAATAAACATTTTTATTACTGTTTTATTGTTATTGACAACCAATATTTTTCTACAATAAACGACTTTACAAAACTACTGCTACGAAGGAAAGTTTCATTTAGTTGAAAGTACACAATATTTCTAAAATTAACCATGTGCCAGTTTTCTATGCTAGTAAGAAAAAATATTATGTTTTATAATTAAAGAACAGTAAAAACAGTTTATTATACGATCATTAATTGTAAATGTTATCCAATAAGAAAAAATTCTTATTATAATACCTATAAAAGGGAATGTTTACCTTTTGCGCAATATGTCATATATATGACATACTGTGCAATACATAGAAATAAAATAATAATTCATGAATACATTTTAATTATTTTTAATTATTGCTATCAGAAAAATGCAGTTTTATTTCTGGAGGAATTAATAAAAAGGAATAATTGAAATGTGGCCATTAATTATGAAACACACTACAGAAATTTCATTTGTAAAAAACTGAGCAAGCAAAGTATAAATTCTGTACGCCTGGTAGGAAAAGCCATACAAGTATTATTTATGTACCTACTAGCGTGCAGGACGCGAATCATCGAAGTCGTGAGCTTGTGTTAGTTCGCAAATCGCATCACTTGAGAGGAGGAGGATCGCCCTCCCAAAGCGCCAGCCAATAGGACGTCTAGATTGTTACCGCGCTCCGTTGGCGGCTAGCAAACGTCGCGAATAATAAATTAGCACACATATACGAATACTATATAGTTTAAAGAAAACTCGCTATATATTAGTTAAAATAAGTACAATACATATATATCACATTTTTTTTGTACATATTTAATTTAGGTACTAAGATAGTCAGTCCCATATATCGTTGTGTGCGGTATATCACTGCTAGGTATCGTCAGCATTATCAACATGTACGAGTATGACGTGAATCTCCGCCGATTTATGCGGCCTTGGTAACTCGACGCCGCGCCGATTTCTTTATGCCGCGGTACTAAAACAATGCTTGTGCTTGTACGTCACAGAAACTCATTGTTCTACCGGATGTATAAAATAAAAAATCTGTAAGGGGAGTTTTAAAGACGGGGTTTAGAAGAAAGATTACATTCAAATTGAGCTTCTGTAGGGCACTCTAACTATAGCAAACCGTAGGTGTGAACGTCTTAACCCTTGCTTGTAAAACAACCAAATCAAAGTGTTTTAAACCACATGTTTTCCTAACATTAATCCCAAAGGAAGGCGGAGGTAATACATTGCCAACGAAAATAATTAATTTTGTATGTCAACCGTAGAAGATAAAATAAATGTAATAGAATGAAAGATAGGAAAAAAAATATATAAAGTAAAAAATAAATATATATGTCTATTCTGTCCAAAAGAAAATCGCATTAAACAAAAAATATTTTCTAATTTTTATCAGCCTCTAAAATATTTTACATTTCGTAAATGTTAAAATCAAGAAAGATATTCAGCAATTTACCATCATACTAGTGTTAGGATTAGTTTAGGTAAATATTACAGGAACCGAGTTTTTTATCTTTTGGTTACAAAAAAAATACAAGTATCAAATCATTTTTGTAGTAATTTGTAAGATATAGCCTTTTTGTAGTTAATAATTTATAAGAAAAAATCTTTTATAGTTAACAGATATATACTTTACGCACACCTATATTGTCTAGTTACATCGTTAATCGTAACGGAAAGGCAATTAAGAAATACCTACAAGCAATTTCATCCCCTTCTAAATATAAGTAAACCACATATTGTTTAAGGGGATGCTGCAAGATTAGCCCGCCAGTATTGCGGTAAGAAAAAACACTGCACATGGGCGTATTTCAATTAGCTGTCACCTTGTCAACTTTCTGCTATTATTTTTAAAAAGCCGCTTGCAACATGCACCTCAGCACCCCTGATTGTTTATAAATAGTTCTGCTACCACTTAATTTTTTTTTCTATTAACATTTTTTTTTAAAAAAACCTAATTTTTAATGCAATGACTATCATTGTTTAAACCGATCAAGTACATGTTTGTTTAATACTTTAAACGTATTTGTAGGTTAACTTTACATCGTAGTATTTTTAAATGACGGTTAAAACGTAACGGTACAAGGTCTTTTTTATGATAAGCAAAGATCAGAAATAAGAGAAATCCGGAGGATACCTACTATTTGCTGATAGTACCGAATATATTCAATAACCGAACTCTATAATGCAAAGGAAGTGCATAAGTAGGTCAGGCAGCCGATCGCACATGTTTTAAAAGCCGCAAAAAATAACCCCTTTATGCCGCTTTGTTTCCACATACGACAAAAAAAATATTGCCCGCAATTTGTACCTACCCTTAAAATATAATAGTGCGACCGTTTGTAATTGTATGTATAACATATATAAAGTAACGAAAACCAACTTCGATTTACTAATATTGTATTATTTAAAAATAAAAAATAATTATTTTTTTAATCAAATTTGTTTATATTATTTGTTCGTTAATTTTTTATCTAAATACTAAAACACGTTGTTAAATTGCCAATTATTTTCAAATTGATTTTACGGGATATCAATCTGGCCAATACTGTAGGGCTGTAGTATAATAAAAAGGCGTTTTATCACGTTTTTTCTTTCCGCGCATACGTTTTATATTTAACCCTTTTCAAGGCCTTCCCAGTCTTTCTATGCTCACCTCTTTTTTGTCTATCACCTTTTTAAATGGCACATGCAGACATAGCGTTGTTTTTAAACATCGAGCCGTTTGATAAAATGCAGTATCATCAGCCTACCTGCACGTCTTGAACTTCATTCTCTTAATAGAACGTGTCCAATCGATTATGGCCTAGAAAATTTGTTTTAGAAAACAGTATATTAATATTTTAAAATATGGAAATAATCTGTCGTATAAAGCTGTATGTATATAGTGTTATGGATCCTCTAATTTCTTATAATTTGAAAATAAGAATTAAAAATATACTTATAATAGTTTCTAAAAATTATTTCTATATCACATTCACTTTTTTCTTTTTTTTACTAGTGTTGAATTGTAATTTTCGTATGCTGTCCCATGCCATATTGGTCTGTGACTATATAAAAATTAACGATTATGCATAATATTTGATACATTCGAATCCAAATATGACAAAAAGTCAGGTAAAAAGTCATATACCGGTATAATTGTCACAAATTAAAGCAAAAAATCGTACACAAAAGATATCAAAATTCTGCAAGCCACACGAGCAGGTAGAGACTTTAAATTTTTTTTTTTACGATTTGTGCAAAAGCGTGGGAGGGATCACGGAATAACTGTACCCGGCATCACATCAATGTACTTACGACCCTTAATATAAATCAACGACAGCGTTATAAAAAAGTCTGCTGAAATAACACGCGAGTAATTTACTTATAGCGATGTAGTAATTTTTAAATTATTTTACGGATTATATTTTAATTAATTAAATTATTGTAGAATAAAATTATTTATATTTATAGTATTAGCACTATTATATATAATTTTTAATTTTTAACCGTTTCAAGACAAAACTCAGCGCACACTAAGGCGTGCCAATAAGACTGGCCCAAAAGCTTAAGAACACATTTAAATAGTAGGAGAAGTAGATTAATAAGATTTTTTTAACCCTTTTATTATATTTCGTCGTCCCAAAACATTATATCAACTGTGAAAATCGACAATTACACAAGTCATCAAATCTAGAAATTAAAATTTCGCAACCAAAAACTTTATTATCTATTCGTAAGCACGTATAGCAAAGAAACCAAAGATCCTTAAAAGATTAACACATGAGCCTACAAAGTTTACACTGTAGCAAAGTAAACATTTGAATTACAAAGAATGTTCGTTTTTACGTAAGAGAATTCCGTGCAAAAAGTTTTAACATATATAAAAAGTTCTTCAACTTTAGGTACGTGATAAGTTTATTTAAGAAACGGAGATACACCTTTCATGTGCTTGTTTAACTGTTTATTGCCTACATCAGATGATTTAGAGATATACTAAAATCATATTGAGGATTCTATTTTTTTACTTTAACGTCGTTGTAGGATAATAAAAATTTTGATTTAGCATAACTATCTCAGCCCCTCGGGTGAACAAGGACAAAACTTACTATGACAATTTAGATTAATAATAACATACATAGTAAAGATACATAATTTTGTTTTATATTAAATTATCTCTCATAAATAGAGCGCACTGTGCGTACCATGTGCGAATCCAGGTTGGTGGATGTTGCATATTCTCTAGAACTATTGTTCTTAGAACACTTCGATTTCTTATCAATGTTTTCTTTCACCACAATTTCGAGCTAAGTTAGGATTGAACTTTAAAGACCGAAGCTTAAAAGTACGTGCCCGCAAAATATTTACAACGTCGAATTTTATTCTACGATATCTGGTAACCGAACTACGCAGCTATGCGAACATTTGCGTGAAGCCATTGAACCCTTCTGAAAAAAAAGCTCCCCCGACTGTTTCAGCATTATCGGCTGCCACGAACGTGTTCTCACGCCTTACCCTGAACTACGACACCAGCAAAAACAGACTGCGCCTAGAGCGGTATACAGAGTACATACGTACATATGCTTACGTTTACTTTGATCTATTGCGCTTCGCAAACCAACATATTTACAGGAGCACATGTATTTAATGCAATACGGTGATTAATATACGAAGCGAGATAGTTTTTTTACGTTTAATCTAATAAGATATTTTATGCAATGGAGAAATTTCTGACGATAACAAAATTATGTTTATTGTTAGAGAAAACAACTTTTATGGTTATAAATATAACATAAAAAATAAATAGTACCAACAAAGGGAACGCTTATTTAGCTTTGTACTTGTAGTACAGCCTAATCTGATACAGCGCTGATTTTCAATAAGAAACCCAAATCTTCCGGACTTCCTGAAATTTGTGTCCAGACATTTATGTCGGTGACGTAGATTAATAAAAAGAGTAACTATATTAAACCAGTAAAACCAAAAAATATAACGATCGGCGAATGAAAATGACTGAATTAAAAAGTATAAATATTAAACTTTTACCATTTTTGTTTTACAATTATAGTACTATAATGAATTTCCTCTTTCGACTATACTTCACTTCATTTGCTTGGCAGCATTTTTAGAACGATTAACACGATCGATGTAATATACACATGACGCTCCGGAAGTTGAGTTCCACCACGGACGTTACGTTTCCGGTCCTAACTCACCCCTGCCGCGAATTCACATTATTCTTTCAGCAAGGATATTTTGACTACTGTTATTAAAATACGTCTATTATAAACTAAGTATCTTTTACTGCTTGTTTGTTTTTAATCGACGACTAGGAGAAAATTTTCAATTCGATGAGTATACGTTTTTGATTTTTTTTTATTTTATGTAGGACCTGTCGTAATCGTATCTAATCGTGAATATTAAAAAATTTAAACCTAGCGATGGAAAACCATGAATATTTTACAATTTATACATAAAATTTTTCGAGACCACAAGAAATAATTACTTTAATTTTAGAGCCAACTTAAAAGAACGGAGACACGACAAATGATTTAAATAACTTTATGTAATACAAAAAGTCAATGTTCATTATTAAAAATTAAAAGTTTATTTATAAAACTTGTATAATAAAAAAGCAATATGACCCGTTATCTACTAAACAACAGTTAAACGTAACTAGAGACACGTAGTGCAGCTTTACTTTTTTCGCATTCAAAGTTAACGGTATGTAATTGATCAATTGATCACCGTAACTGTCAGCACTTCCCTGATCGCATCGAAAGATGTGGGAACAAATTATCGCAAACACTACTGCCATTATCAAAAAAGGGGTATTGCACAAAACGCATCAAGTATTTATTAAGAGCAAAAAATTACAACTCCCACGCCGTGAAAGGGTTAAATATACACCTGACCTATATTGCACTTGCATGAAAACGTATGTTTTTATGGGTTTTTTATATTCTTTATTTATTCCCCTGTCATATCTATGGAATACAATATAAGTCGTGCGTTGACCATAATTTAAAAATATTTTCACGTAAATTTATCAATAACTTATTTTTGTGTATTGAAATTTTTCTTGTATATGAATTATTTTATTTTAATTTTTAAATCACTATTTATGTTAAGTATATTTACAGGCGCTTGAATAAAAAAGAATAATGTAAAAATAGTAAATATTATTCATGACAAATCACAAATATTTCAAGATAATAAGTTAACAAATTCTGTGAGGTATTAAATATTTCATACAAATTTTATTTGCTTAAGTATACGACACAAAAGAAGCGAAAAAAATAAGACGAATTTTTATATTATTTTACGCTTATTACTATATGTTAACTCCATAATCTCAATTACATTATATAAAGAAAATTTCATTTTATATATATTTGTGGTCGCCCTATGCGTAAGGGAATGCATACAATGGCTGTCACTGAGCCAAAACCCGCAGGTAGCGCCAAAAGGGTTATCCGCTTATGCAAAAAACTCGATGCGATCCGATTAACACTGCCACAAAACATAATTCGAATTTTTTCGGCCGGTTACTATTGTGCTAAAAAATTTATTGCACTTATCCCAGACGTGTGTTAATTTACATTTCATCATATTAACGACTAGTCACCACCCGCCTGTTTCTCTGGGTGTTGTATTTTTATATATAGAATTAAGACTAATTTCCTTCCAGAATGTTTACCAATTTTAGAGTCCATCAACTCAGAGAATAAGAAGTGTTATTAAAACCCCCTGTACTAATTTTCGCAATAGTATACCAAGAAACTCTTCTTTCGTGGATACCTACATATAACATGCAAATATCATGTCTAGGACTAACTGTGTAAGTTCTGCGATAAATATGTCGGTCAGTGTAGTTAGGATTTTAATTAATAAATTTCTAGATGTTTTTGTCTATTGCTTTTAAAATATTACTAAAACTGTACATCTATTTTATTTTTGTCTTTGTCAATGATTCAATTAATATTTTCATGTAATATAATTTTCTGTCCATTTTGAAAAATATTAAAAATAAAGGCTTATTATAAAATTGAAAACTTAGCATTTTCTGTACTATATTCATGAAATAAAGTGAAGGAAATTCGCGACCTTTCGAAAACGGCATAAAGTATTCAGTGGACAGAACGCGTGAAACAGGGTGGATGAAAATGCCGCCTGGATATTGCGAAATGAATAAAAAATGGCGAGAAATGGGGGCAGTTCTACAAGTAATAGCCGCAGCGCCTTAATAATGTAGACGGTACATTGATCTACTTTTTCAATTGTTTTCTACGTAGTGAGGAGTCTAGTGATACTGGTCAGTAAAAATTGGACACGGAACCAGGAACAGTAATGTCTAGTCGCTGACATGATAATAGTGCAGTAAACAGTTTGAATCGACAGTTCGCAAGATCGCCCTTCCTTGCGTGCTCTTTTCTGTTTAATTATTAATTTTTTCCGCCGTCAGTTATAACTATTTTCACTTGGATAGTAAATGCAAATTATAGCTATTTCTTGTTCGTCACTTCGTAAAGATATAGATCTTTTTAGATAATGTAGATTAATGTAATGTTATAAAAATAGCGATGTTTGCATGTTTTTTTTATTAAGTAATTATTAATATTATATAAGGTTATTTTTAATTATAATAATGCTTCTAATGGCTTATTCGACAATGTTCTCTTTTTTCGCATTTTAAATTTAGTAGTGCTGTTAAAGTATTTATATACATAGTAAATCCATATCAATTGATTATGTATTATTATAAGTAATAAAAATTTAACAATTTTAAACCGCCAATATTTTTCAAATAACATAAAAATTTCAGTTTCCTTTCAACCTAAAACTCCAAACAAGATGTAAAAGATTAGGGAGTTATGAACACAAACACAAATAGACAGGCATATATATGTAGATTAACAGACACTGATACATCTGTTAAACTTACAACACGCTTCTTTTTGGTCACGGATTAAAAAATAACTTTCGAAAGGGGAATAAAGGTCTCAGTCAGATGATTAAAAAACTGCATTAGACAGATCTGTCTACGCAAATGTGTAAAAAACTTACTGGGCGAGCACCATGTGCAGACGCAGGTGCCCTCCGTTCCCACACAACCCTTTCAGCGACCTAACTCACCCGCTCACCTCTCCACATCAACACAAAATAAAACAACTAATAATAATCCAAATTAAAAAAATCAACCTTTACACAAACCATTACGGTTCCTTTTCGAAAGTTCCATCAATGGTATTTACATACTTTTGATTACGAACTCATCATTAGTACCAAAATCTACCTGTTTCGATTATATTTATAGACGGCATCATGTCATTAGATTTATTGTGCAATCTTTTCTTTTTTGCCGTTGATTTAAATTCCATTTCCAAAATTTGTCTCAGATAATTTTTATATCTCATAATACTCGTACAATATTATAAACGTTGATATAGTGAAATTCGGCCAAATAGCACTACCATAAATAAACATAAATAATGTAAATAACGTCGACATAGACATAAGATAGCACCTAAATTTTTTTTTTATGTAATTAGCCTAAAAAAATACAAATTAAATGTTTAAAACACCGTAAAAATGTCATTAATAAACATTTTCGCAAAAAGTATTGTTAAGCGCAATTTTTTTTTTATTAGATTTCACTAATTATTTTTTAAATCATTTTAAAAACAAGATTTTGTATTCGTGTAAAAACATCAATAATCAGTTTTTCCTGGTGGCCATGGAATGAATTAAATTAAACTGAAATTCAAACGTGTCTTCCGTAATGATACAAAAATTATGTTTTTTTACATATATGACAGTCACTTCGTAGTAATAACTCTATAAAAGCAGGAAAAATAATATTTATAGCTAAAACGATCAAGGTTAGACCAAAATCAATATCTATAGAAGTCACAGACATTGGAAATGCTGATAGGCCAACATCTACGGGATTTAACTAGATATTACTATTACTTAGCCATAGCTACATTTTATTATATTTTATTTTGGGTAACGGTGCTGTAAAAAATAATAATTATGAATATTTATCCAGAAAATCTTTCCCCGAGAGAAAATGTTAAACAAATTACAATTTTTAAACAAAAGCTGCGACTTCCCGTTATCACAATGATCTTTTATAAATGGGATGTGTTTTGTAGCCAATTAAAGCAAAAGGGACACCGGCTGTAGCGGTCACGTGCGGTCCGTAATAAATCGCAACCCTACGCGAACGTTTCCGTTCTACTTGCGATATAAACAGGCTAGCCTGCCAGTTCATAACTTAATAAGAAACGAATTTGGATTGAAATTATCAAAATGAAATGAAGTCACCATTGTATGCATTTTATAACTAACAAGAACAGACACGTTGAAATAAATTTACTTCAATACTTTCCGACCCAAAACACTTATAAGTAATTATTTAAATTTTTTTACCATTTTTTACAATCACTATAATACCAAATTTGATTGATGTTGAACAAAGTACATATAATAATGTTGTGTATAATATAAATAATAAATTTTAGGCTATACGGTAACCTATCTTTACCTGCTTTGTATGAGGCGTATTGAACAATAACAACAAGTGTACTAAAAATGCAAAATTGAATGTTTTAAAAAAAATAAAGCATTGCTTTAATTTCTCTATATGCACATGATCCATTAATTATGCTTGTATATGTTTAATCAAGGAGGGCAATAAGCAATTCAAATTGCGGTGAATTAATTTGGTGTGCATGGAGTAAAGCGGCCTCTCATTGGCTGACTGCTCAAGCTGCATTTCCTTATGCAGTTGCAGAACAAGTCGATATTATTATATACCTATATTATATTTAGCGATTTTTACATCTGCCCATGCGTTGCGTTTCTTTTGGAACAGAAAATAGAGAGAGAATTTCTGCTCACATAGCAATGCTCTATCAGGCTTCTACATTTTGCAATATTTACAATTACGCTAGTAATATAATCAATATTTAAATAAAATCAACGTTATAATAAAAATATGTCTTTTGGTATTTCAGTCAGGTCGTTTCAATATGTTAAGAATATAACCTTTTGAATGTTTTATATCGTATTATCATATCGATATATTAACTACTTAAGGCTATACAATATTATGTACATTTTAAAAATTATGAAATGGCTAAATTCTTTTTACTTTTAATTAAAAAGTAGTATATTACAAATTAACAACATGCCCGTTAGCTTATTCTGTGTATATATTTGATTAAATTACACGCCAAAAAACGTATAATTATAACATACGAAACCCATTGGACTAGTAAAAAGTAATTACATTCCAAGTATAAACGAAGAAGCGCTTAAATATTGAATAAATCTAATATGTGCATCGAAGTGTTTCCGGCACTGATATTATTCATTAATGCAGTTTGTTTGTTACGTGATAAAAAACGTATGTCCAAGGGCGGCTGGACGCGGTAAGGGTTGAGGCGTCCCCATTGCTGAGGGCTCTCAGGAGGTAAATAGGCAGATGGTCACGGTTTTAGTTACTTAATCAACAGGCATCATATTCTAATGAGAACACATTCGAGAACATAAATAAATCCCGTGTTAAATAAAACAGTCGCATATTTCATTAACGTATACAATATTTATACAGTTTTATTCTGCTTAACCAATATTTTGTCTATATTTTAGTCTTCAAATTGTGATAAATTTAAATAGTTTAACATAAGCAAATTCTTTATAAAAACAAATTGATTGTCTCCAAATCGAAACAATAACTGAAATTGTAAGTAAATTACAAATGAAAGCAATGGATATGTATTTTTGTGAAGTCACTGGAGCAATGGGTGATGATAATTGTCCCGTCGAGACGCAGCTAGCCACTTCTTTTAAAAGCTCTTACTTCTACACCGTTTTGAAAATGTTAATTTCTGAATAACCCTATACATCGCTGTTTTAGACTTAAGTTAATAATATAAATTCTATTACAAGCATCGATGTACACACTGTAAATATTTGGTGTATGCATTTTTATATGATAATAAAAGTTACGATCACGATGCGTTATGCTAGTAACGGTGCATTAGTGACTGAGTCACAGGGAACTGACCTAGCATGCTGTGGAGTGCATTGACGCTGCCGGCGCATTTATCATTGGTATGCCTCTTGAAAGATAGTGCACAAAGCTTGCTTTTTACGGTAATGAACAACACACCCGTGTCAATGTAAGTGTTAAGAAGCGGTTTCTAATTTTATTACAAAAATTATTTGGCTGATCAACGATTGAAACGAAAATCATGCCCTTACTCAAAAATTCAAGTTTATTGTAATAGAAGTAATCAGACTTGAACAAGTTTTTTAACAGTTAAACAATAAAAATGAATCAACAGTATGCTAAGTAGGAGCTGTAGTTTTCAATAAGATTCAATAGTTATACATCACTATGGGTCCTTAACGTAATCTAAAGAATGTAGTTCTTACAAGAATCTTACATGAATGCAATATTTAAATTTTGATTAAAAATAATCATCAATGCTATTAGTACGAAAAACAAGAAAATAAATGAGAACAAAGTTAAAAAAACCATCACAAACTTTATTTTTAGTTTCTTTCATGATATTTTACATCGCTTTGACAAAGGAAAAGTTGAACTATCTTACGGAATGAAAAAAAATTTACTTATTACTAGTTAATATATTAATAATTAATATTACTAGTTTATATTACAACAAAAATAATCTCCACACCTAAAAAGAGGCGTACCCTTGGAGCTATATGAATATTAGCGACATAGCACTCCGAAATTTATTATCATGTTAAAAATATAATCATGAAATCGTCAACTTGACCGTAATTCGTGAGATCCAGCCAAGGTTTTGGGCGGCTGATAAGACGTATGTTTCACAATAGCAGAATTATTTGCGGCGGAGCCACCGTTGCCTTGAGATGCGCGCCACAAACAACTGTGGTGATCGAGGTCCGCTGAAATGTAACACGCTCGCGCACGAAAGTGATTACAGTCTATCAACGTGTGCCCATGTAATTACTGAATTAGATTTACATTAAAAATGAAACAATATATTCATTACATTGTTAAAAATTGAACAAAATAACTGACGGTAGTAAAATTTTGCTCATCGACGTTTGAAAACCTTGAATTAATTTATCTAAATTTGTAATTATTCATAGACAGAACATGTTACAAATAATCTTCACTCTTTTAAGAAATGGACATATGATACTGAAGTTGACAAGCTTACCTTATAGTTTTATTAAAACAGCGTTTCCTAAAGGTAACAGTAAAGCTCGAAGTAATAACAAAACATTTTTTTTTATTATCAAGTGAGTTCAGGTATTTTCCAAATTTGTAATATATATTGTAAGTAATAACTGCAGAACGCAATTGCGTTTTTTTAGTGTTTGCAATAGGACTTTACTTCGTATATATAACAGATATAAAACATAATCAAAACAGTTCGCCCTAAATAGATAGTTATCCTAAGATTTTGTTATATAAACCAATGTACATCTATCCTAGTAAAGTATGTGGTATACGTGACAGACAAGCAACGCTAAGGGCTTTCATCGGCGAGCATACGTAGTGCGCACACGCCGGTTAGGTATGTGTAAGTAGGTCAATGGCAGCGCGTGACGCTGACGCGGCCCTTTGCGAGCCGAGTAGGATTCTCCTTGAACCGTCTGACTTATGCCGGTAGCTATACTGAATTAATTCGTTCTCATTTGTTATTTTACAATCTAGAAGGAAAACAGACAGATCTCTTCTAGATAACGATCGAGGATAGATCTAGAACGAAAGTTACAACCGTTTATTAGGTAACAGAATAAGTTTTATAAACATGATTAATCTAAACTAAATTTCTACAAATAATAAAGTATGTAAAGATGAAGAAGTTTAAATGAATGATAGTTTTAATTTTATTTTTCGAGGATAAATCTGTGATAGATGAAGCCAAAATACAGTTTTTTTATTATGAAAGCTTTATGTGAAGTAGACACTAATGAATGTTTCCTACCTGTGATGACACGGTAAGGAAAGTTCCCTGCCTGTAATAGTACTTTTAGACTGCCTGCCAGCAGTAACAGGCAATTCTGTGTTGGTCTCGTTTACGAAATTCTGCGAAAATTTATATACCCACCAATAATGAACAATATGCCAAATAATTGTATAATGGTCTTGCATAAGAAAAATCCTTTATGCCTTCAATAAATAATTACAATTTTCAATATATAAAGAACACAATTAAAATTTACCCTAGCAACAATAAATTATAAGCATGGTGCCGATTGACGGGTAAAAGAGAATAAAGACGACGGCCATTTAAAACGGCAATTATAATATTGTTTTATAAAATTCATTTACAAAATCTTAAAGGTAAAATAGAAAAAGGAAGGAAGGTATGCTAACAAAGATTCTCAGATGCATTTTACAGAAGTGTCCTTGTTTTTAAGTACATAAGTCTACTTAAATACGAATTAGAGGAAAATCTTGAATCTCAATCGTGAAAACTTCTAAAGTGACATATACTCAATGGGTTTATCAAGGTTAATACTAGGAAATTATATTTAAACAGCTGACAACAGCCCTGATGAAGGTGCGTACTAGTTGAAGGTCTATGCAATGATTACGCCCATTTCGTGATAAGTGAATCCTCCAAACTAATATCTTCAAGACAATACTTGGTTAAAATAGATAAATTAAAAAACGATGGATAGTTAAAAAACTAAAATATGGCAAACAATTAGACTATTATTATTTACTACTCATTCGAGCCATCTCCAAAAAAATCGAAATGCTTTATTACTATGTCCAGAGTCTAGTTCGATCACCAGATAAAAATCAGTAAAAAGTGTAACTGCATGGAAGTTAAAAGCATATTATCTAAATAAGTATAGGTGATATATTTTTAAATCGTTTTTCTACTTTATTATTGAAGTCGTTATCTTTCGACCGTATGATAATTGTAAAGAAAAATCTAGTTCATTCTTGATAGTATTTTATTAAATTCTCTTTATACCCTCGAACTTAACAGTATGAAAGGAATATGCGCTACGGTTTACTTGATTTTACTGAGTAATAACCTCCCACAAAGCCAGTAGATTCGTACATTTGAAGCGAGCACACGATTGAATTTGCATAAGACCTGCTATCAATGTTAACGCTGTAGGTAACTAAGAAGGTCCCACTGACCTTAAGCAGTCAAATGCGAGGCCCTTCAATTCGCCACTGACGCCACTTAGCATGTGGCTGACGTAAAATATTACGTTATGTAAATAAAATATTATATATGTACTTTAGACGTGCTCCTTCGTCGGCCTCACTTCATTAAGAGTTCTTAATGAATAATTCATTGGTACCTGTAATTTTCAATCAGGATAGTTATATAAAAGGTGACTCAAAAGAAAGTTCACAATTAAAACATCGATAAAAAATTAAACAAGGAATTTATTTTAAAAATGTTTATTAGATATTAAAATACACTTTTTGGGAATTTATTACGTCCAAGTGTAAACCGTTGCGTTCACGGCATTCATTTAATCGAGCTCTAAAATTTTCTATAACGGTTAGGCATGTATTGTCCGTGATGGCTGCCACTTTGTGACGGATATTTCCTCTTAATTGTACCTAGGAAGTCGGTTTGTTAGCATAAACTTCAGATTTGACGTTACCCACAGGAAAAAGTCCATAGGGGTTAAATCGGGACTTCGTGGAGGCCAATTTAAGTCACTTCTCCTGAATATTCATTTGCCGAGAAAAATTTTACGAACTCGTGGTAAAGACCTGTTGGACGTGTGTGAAGTTGCTCTGTCCTGCTGGAACCGTGTTCTTTGGTTATAACCAGGAAAGTTTTGCAGTTCAGACATGAAGAAGTTGTCTAATATCTCCACATAACGGTCAGAGTTCACTGTAACTGTGCGTCCTTTCATCTTCAAAAAAGTAAGGGCCGATAATCCTTCGCGCCTTTCGCGCCGACATTGCAGCCCATACGGTCATTTTAGGCGAATGTAGGGGTTTCTGATGTTTGTGTTTTGGATTAGTTACACTCCAGTATCTGCAATTGTTTTTGTTTACATGTTCATTGAGATGTAAACTAGCTTCATCCGAAAAGAATATGTTGGTAAACATTGAAAAGCGTTCAATCATCTGATTTACGAAGTCAAGTCTCTGTCCAGCATCCTGAGGCTTTAAGTCTTCCACTAATTGAATGTTGTAGAGATGCAGTTTTAAATCTTTATGTAAAATGCGGAACAACAACTGACTATGCACGTTTAAAGCATCAGCACGCTTCCGAATCGAAAGGTCTGGGTTGTCACGAATAGATTGAGAAACACTCTCTCTCTTTGGACGTCCGGATTTTGATTTTTCCAACGTTGAACCGGTCACTTCAAACTTTTTCACCCATTTATCAATGAGTTTAGCGCTTGGCGCGTCATTCAAATGTCGTATATTGCAAAATTTTCTATACGCTAGTCGCTTAATTACCGTTGTTCTTAAGCTAGCGTACGCACAACGCACGGTCCGCTCTCGAGAAACTCTCCATAGCGACTAAATTCTCAGAAGCTAGGCTACCGAATGACATACCCCCCGCGCTCGTCAGTATAGTTTCGTTCACGCAATAACCAAAACAAATGTCACCTTTTTTTTAAAACACCCAGTATAACAGCTACAAATCAAAAAAAGCACCTAAAATCAATTTTAAAAATCTTCCGAAGGATCGTTTTAAATCTATGGACTTATTTCTTAAACGCGTAGTAACAGACAAGACCTGGAGTTAAATAATTCATATTGATTATGTACCTCTATGTCGTCAAGTGGTTGTAAATAAGGAGTAATCGTTTTGATCTAATGTTTAATAACTTGATAATGATCAACTTAGGTAGTCGGTTTCCGTTAGCTATCTTACAAAGCAGTAAAATTATTAAATATTGTTTAAAGTTTCATTAATGGCGGACCTAATCAAACTTAATACCTAATTTAAAGGTCGACAACGCAACTACGAGTCTCCGAATGTTGCGGCTGTCTATGGGCGACGGTGTTCACTTTTCATCAGGTGAACCGCTAGCTCGTTTGTCTAATCTACCTATGAAATCATATTCGTTTTGAAGCTATTAGATAGAGCAATTTTTTTTTTCAACCAGTAAAAAGAAATTGTAATTGACTTCTGAATAATAGATACTACTTAAAATGCTTTAATTCATGGACGCATCTATTTAGTACGTTATAAACGTGACATTAATAATCTGAAATTTTTATTCGTGGAAGGTTTACTCCTTATTATTCAATACTACAGTAAAATATATAACATTGTTATACGAACAAATAGAGAAACAAGGAAAAATGTACACTACGTTTTAATCGCTCGTCGTCTTAAGTCATAAAATATTAAATCTCGTTACCCAATAACTTTTCTAGCTACAGAAGGCTTTAAACCACAAACGGTAATCTTAATATTGAAAAAAGTATTTTCTGAATTTTTTTTAGATAATAAAGATTTTATTTTTCGTGGTTGATACCTAGACGGTCATCGACAAGAGATCTTCTAACGATAACAAATCTATCAAACATTATGCTTCAAACATTTTTGATAACAAGCAACGTAAGAAGCGCTCTCCCTAGCCGCACACCCGCTCCGCTTTGCGCGCAGCGCGTTCATATTATTCGCAAGCGCAAGGTTGAGTTGCGCAAGCTTTACACGTGTCGCTCGCTCGCTGCGACCTCTTCCGAACACTTCCGATTCGTATGCACAACGAGTTTTGAATATTCGAAAGGCGGTGATGACGTTCGTACAGAAATAAACTTAACGAGGAGGACTTAAAGTTTTTTTACATATAACGTTATTAAGTGATATATTTATAATGATGTTTACCATTTCACATAAACAGTCGAACGTTCTAGCAATATAAAATATTTTGCGGAAATACAATTGTTGGTTTACAATGTCACGGAATAAGGTCAAACGTTCCCTTTGTGTTATGAAAAATTTCCGCAGGTAAAAAACTTTTAATTAAAAAATGATTACGGTAAAAAAAATATACAGAACGTATGAATTCACATGTGTAGAATGTGCATCAATAAAATAATAAAAGAAGATATTTTGCATGCTAATTCTATAATACAATTTTTTTTTGTCGAGGGTGATTAAGTCACGAAGGTTACTGACAGAATTTTGAATATAGTGTCTGTGACCTAAATACGAAAATAAATTTAGTAAACAGGTTTCACTACTAATAAATACCGTTTTCCGAAACAATTGTAGATAGTTAATTATTATTCATGGCTTGTATTAACGTATTATATTTTGTTTTCCAAATTACATTTTCCTTAAAATAATTCAAGCAATACATCGCTTTGACAATGGTCGCCTTGCAAACCATAAATTAAATTTCTATTATATATGACATATTTAATAAATTTATGGTTAATTTTAATTTGACATATCATTCCAATCTTATTATTAAACAGATGATTTAGGTATGAAAAGGATTGTTCTGAATAGAACAATAGTACTTAATATAACAACCACTCTCTTTTTTTAATCTCGTGTGGCAGGCTTCTATTTCCTGGAAGTATTTACAAACGTACCACCACTACTCCCATTCCTGCCAAGCATTAGTCTGCCTACATTACTATGAACGGTTTAAGGGACGCTGAAGCCACAGGAATTGCTGGCACAATTAGTTAATGTCTTATATCTTAAGGTAACGAACGCAAAGTGATGCTCTACAAACTAGGACCTGAATGTAACATGACAGATATAACGCTATCCATCTCTAACATCAGAATGTCCTGATAAAGTATCTATTGTAATACTGTTTTTAATGGATTTTATTACAATTAACAAAAATCTAAACTGTATTCAACAGACTTATTTAAATGATTGTCATAAAAACTTTAAGTAGCTTTTTAGAAACTATTGAAATTAGTATATTTTAACTATATGTGTAAACATATGTATTATGTACTTTATAATGTATAAAACTACCAACCCACATAGTGTACTATCGCGCATTCCGGGCCAAAACAACGTTAGATGAATATCAACAGTGCCATTCTTAACGGGACCTCGTTTGACTTGTTTATTGCGATACGAGCGCTGATTGTCGCCATATTATTCTGACCTATTTACTTTCATAGCCCTTATTAATGTCAGTGACGTTTTAAATCTGTTCAACTACAACGCGGTTTACATTTGGTTCACTACTGCTAAAGTTAATTTTCGAATAATGTGATTAAACCATTAATTCAAATAATGTCACTCAAATTAAATAAAGTTTTAAACATATAACCAATAAAAATCCTTCGATAGCACGCATGTACTTAATTCATGGTAACTTTTTAATTTAAAATTAATCATGCAGTTCAGTTATTAGTCAAAGCCCTTCACAAACACATGTATCCGTGTCACGCACACAAGAATAATTCATCTGTAGTGACGCACAAACATCTGTGTATAAATGCGCAACCGACACACAAACAAAGCCAAGACTGTTTTGCTGTTGAGATTCGCGCGTGGAGTTGCGCAAGCCATTGGAGGCCATTGACTCTGTGGACGTGCGCAGCCGCCATATTGACGGCGCGGGCGCTGCATAGATAGGGTTACTAACTACTCTTACGACCAATTCATTAAAGGCTAGTGATTATAAAGGCATAAGAGACAGGTTTAAAATAACTAAAATAAATTTTAGCAGTCCTCGAAGAATAGTGTGAATTGTTAACAGAAACCTATTTTGTGCTACTAATCAATGCATTCCATCCTAGTCTTTGGAAATTACACCTAAATGAATCATTTCACAATATGTGCCGATATTGTTGGATTGTGAATTTGGAAAATTGTGTATTTTTAGGATTCGTAAACCGCATTAGATTATTTCAATGATTCTTTTTGTTTGATACGTGATAGTGCTTGACAACGATCAAATGTTAAGCGGCGATATGGTTCGCGATACTAACCGTGCAGCGAGTTCATTTTCTTTACTCTATGACTAAACCTACCAAAATGGTAAAAAATTTATAAATATTACTGACAACCCTAGCGGTAATGGAGCGCGAATCCAGCGCCTTCTGTTCCGCGCGCTTTCGTAACATGTTTACGCGCAGTGTCCGCCATCGCGATGAACACATTGGTTCACAGATTAACGGTATATTGATAACGAGCTGCAAATACCCCGGTTACATTACTATCGTTCTATCGATTCTGCACCGAATAACTCCAAAGAAAAAATATTGATTTACCTCAATTTACCGAATTAAAAGGTATAACTTTAATTATTTCGATGTCGCAATGGGTTAAACAATTCAATATCAAATTTTTATTACAAAAATTAATTGATATTTAGAAGTGCTTAGATTAACACGTGTCTCTAGAAACGTTAAAGTTTAAGACGCTACCTAAAAGTGACGTCAGTCAAACCTGAAGAAATCAATTTATACCTGTATCTTTCTCAGTATTAGACTGTAATTTAATCAACCATTTATAACTGAAATCTCCTCAAGATATTTCCTCGTAATAATAATTAATTTAAATTCTTGTAATAAATAACATGAATAATATGAATTATTGTATTTATTACCAAATTCTCACCCAAACATTTATTACAATCTGGTGAAAATTCACAGCTAAGTTAAATATTATGTTAATTAATTAGAAAGTTTACCTTATAGTGACTACGATAGGTATTACTCTAATAGGTATATAGACAGGTAAATAGCGCCGAATTCTTCAAATAATGATTACGTCGACCGTTTACAGTGCACCTATCAAATTCGCAACATAACTATAACTGTCGCTTAAACAATTCCTCTAGTAGAAAAATATAAAAAATGTTTTACAAAGCAAGCGCTTCAAATTCAAATATAATTTCATTAAATTATAACCATCATATGCTTCTTACATTGCTAAATGTTATGTTAATGTTTAACAGAAACCTATTTTCCCTGTTGTACGTTGCGCAAGAATATTCGCGAACAGATAACGTCGTACGTACAGTGGTGCCCCTCCGTCCTCTCGCGAGTCCGGTCCTCACGTTAGCTCCCTCCCACACGCGAAACATACGTATCTCTGTCACACTCTAACGCTTTGACATAGATACCGATAGGTACAGTTGCGAAAGAACGCGGATTATATAGCAGGTGGAATGTGCCGCGAAACTAGTTCAAATAACTGCTTTCACGAATACATATTCCGTATTTAAATACGATTTTTAATCTATTCCACACATTAACTAATTATAGTAAAATAAAAATGATGGTAACTCTTTTACAACAATACATATTGGCGTAAATTGTTTAAAAAGACAGATTCATAGGTAAATCTGAGAAGACTTATGAAATATAGTTTATTTCTCTAATAATATAATAGAATTAAAGAGAAAGTTTTTAAAACAGTTTCTTAATACTCTTCTTATACCAAATGTTTCATATATTCGAAATTTAAATTTATTTATTTATTTAACATGTTGAACGCCACGCCTTTGATGCGATAAATTCGATTGTAATATTATGTATTAATATAATTTTTCATACATTTAAATGGATTTTACAGTAGCTTAACATTTTACAATTAACAACAACAATATTTGCTCACATTTTAAATTGTTTGTTGTCGTTAGGTGCTGGTCACAGATGACCGCCGTAGCGTTCAACGTGTTTAACAATAAAACTTTTCCGCGAATTATTCGCAGTAGGCGGAGTCGGCAATATCCAATGCAGCGATAAGCACTGCGCATGCTTTTCAACCCTCAAGAATTAGGTAGAGATTGGCGTTGGGCCAGATGCGTGCGTTCAATTCCTATTTCACCCAACGGCTTGACACGCCAGCTATAACGATAAGATTAAATTAATCGATATTTCCGCGCGAACCGTCGCTTGGACACACGAAAGGTCAAGCTGTTTATGCGAAATGCTTTCGAATAAAAGTATATTCTTAAGAATAGCCTTTCTAAAACTAATCGTTATAAGTCATGAATAAATCAGCACTCAACACTTCCATTCATAATACATCGAATTGACGAGACGTGCTAATTGCTATGCCGCTTGCCTTGTGACACGGAGATCCAAGGATCATTTCCAAGGCGACATGAGTAGTGGAAGTTTGGATAGTGGTAGGGTTTTATTTAATTCGCGTGACAATCTATCACCCGTTATTGCAATCTGCAACCATTGCTGTGTTTTGTCAGTCACATTCTGGGCGAGGACGTTTCACCAATTACGGTCTTTTTGTCACCTCAAAACATATCTTTTTGAACTTATGTAATAGCCCGTTGTCGATAAAAAATGCAGAATATTTCCTTGATGGAAAGTGATACCCCTTCCCATATCAATATAGTATGAGTTGGGATATTTACATAATCTCACATTGCGCTCATCGCTTTGAGATATGTCTTGTTACCTTTTCCATTTCACTAACTACAGCGCCTTTCAAACAGGTACACTGTAATGTTTTCACTACAGTGTTGGAATTATAACACAGTCTCTTACTAAGTAATCTAAATTTTTCTTTTCGGACCCATTGTAAATTAGGATATTAGCACTTTTGTACACTTATTAAATGGTAAATATGTGTTTTTGGTATTTTACAATTACAATTCAAAATGTCATTCCATTCGATTACTTATTCATTTCTGTATCCTTCGATGCATACACTATATAAAATTACGAATAAATATCGGTTACACACAATTTTTAATTCTATAATAATGTATTCCGGCACCCAGGCTTAAATATGATAAATATTTAGCATTTCATTGCAAAACATATCAAGATGTTATCTTTATAGTAGAAAAATTATTGTTAGAGCTTAACATTATTTGTCGACCGGCTCAAAGCGCGAGCAAATTACTGGCAATTTCATTTAAAATGCACTGAAATTGCCCTCTATTCTTTCACTTTCAATATAGCCATGTGGCTTTGTACGTACATGGAGTTAATATTGCACGCAAACAAAACAAAGAACGAATGAGACTACATAATATTGTCCTAATAATATCACCTTAGATAAAAAGTTATGTGATCAATTGTTTTCAGTAATTTTTGAGATTTAGATTTTAATTTGGTCTCTTCTTACTTTTGCACATAAGTTTCCACAAAAATTATAATAATGATTAACCCTCCTCCCTCCTCCCTCCATTTTAATTTTACTTTGTTATAGTTACTACAAAACCTACAAATAAAAAAAATATATTCTTAAACTACAACTTTAATAACCTTAAGATAATTGCAGAATTTGAACGTACATCAAACCACAGTTTTTATAATTTTCACGTCAATCCTTTTTCACCTTTAACTTATAAACCTATATAAGAATATCTATGTAAGAAAACTTATTAACAACACGGCCGTAATACAAAATTTAGATACTCAATTTCTTTGAAACCGAGACGCGCCGCTTTACCTGTCACGACGCCTCGACGACATTGACGTGTTCTAAATTATAAATGCCAAACCGCGGTATTGGCGTACCCACGTGACGCTGACCACGAAACCATGAATATAACCATGTTGAAAACATTTTAAACATTACAAAAGAAAAATTACTATACATCCCCGATTGAATCCTGACTGCACTTGAATCTTGTTGGATGTTTATATTTAGTGCTTGTAATATTTATTGTTATACCATTTAGAACTGTAGAACGTTCACATGATGCTGTTTTTTTAATCGGTTATAGGCTAATACTTTACTTCCATTTTCGCAAGAGATTAAGCGACAATGTGGTCGTATATGGTAAAGCGTTATCGCCCAGAAAACTCTGGCCCTCATATGTATGATTGCCGGAACACAGCAATGTTGTTATGGCGGAAAACTGACATTGAAACAGACATCTAATAACAATAAGGCGCTCGTTACAATGTTCACTTAGCAATGTACTCGTCGCATTTAAGACGTAAAATTATTTAAAGTAGCGTCACATAATTTGTGGCCTATGAATTAACTTCTTACCAAGCATGACATCTTAAAAAAATATTATTTTAATAATAATTTTATTTATTAGCAGTAGAATGTAAACAATAAGCTGGTATGCTTATTATTTACTTCTACTGCTATTTGTAGCTTACTGCGAAAATTGAAACTTGCTTATTTGTTATGTTAAAATGTCGTCCTGCAATTTTACGCACATCTTTCGGTCTATAAATTTCAGTAAGTGCAAAGCGTAATCGGCATGTTTATTAATTATTAAATTAAAAAAATTATAATTGCAATAGTTCTTAAAATAAAGAGATAATGATTAATCAACTGGCTGCTATTGCATTTGACACGACTTGTTTCCCACTTGTTGAAAGAATCCCATATTCCCGACATCTGTTTTGGGTCTCAATCATTGCTGTTGTTAATTATAGAGCTACATAATTAATTATATATTCCCAATTTTGCATTAAAGTGATGGGGACATATATGTTTTGATGATTAGCCAATGCCTGCAAATAAAACAAAAGTGTTTTTAAAAGAGTTCCTTTATGGATTCTCAAAATGTGGAACAAAATATAACATACATTTCTAAAAAAAATGTAATTACAGGTAAGTCATTCTTACTATAAACCAACTTCTTAATATTTACCGTATCAACCTATTAACAAAACAGTAACTGGTCTAAGACCTAACTGAAAGTACCGCCAATAACAAGACTCTGCCACCATACCCGTTTACTAAAAAAGTGCCCATATTTAGTTAGAAATTTCGGTAGTTACTATTAAGGATAAACAAATTGTATCGCTGCTGCTGCTCCACTGTATAAACGTCGTGAAACAAAATCGATGTAAAAAGTAAATGGCTTAGCACTGCTTCACGTGTTATCAATAAAACACCTAAAATTGACAGCGAAATAAAGACATGTGTTTAAACAAAGATCAAAACTTAAGAATAATATTAACCCTTAACGAACGAGCGCATTTTTCTAAAACTATGACCAGTAGGTCGACGGATTTTTAAGAAATTAAGTACTTGTGCACATTGAGAGAAGGTGCATAATTAATATCGCTTTATTAGATTTTATAAAAACTTACGGGAATAATATGTAGTAAATGAACAGATATGTCCATACAAAAGATCACTAAAGTGAAAATTTCAGAAAAATATTAGGAATTGAAATAAACAAATAGATGGGTGTATGTAATGTATTGATTTGTATACATTTATAAATTTATTTTTTATAGTTTAACGATATATTTATACAAAATTACTTATATTTTTTTGTGTATGGCATACTAGTACTTGGTTCTTCAACACTCCTTTTCTTTGCCATATTTTATAAGGCTTAAGTTATGAACAGAAAAAATTAAAATAGCGCGCATGTAAGCACGACTTCGTTTCTCTTCTAACAGATAGTTTTTTCCGAAAAGGACGATAACTAACTTTATTAATCGTAAATAAAATGATGTATTTTCGCTCCATGCTCGGAGAGGAATGCGCACCAGAGTGTGACAAAAAACAATTGCCGATCGCCCTTCATTGTTGCATGTATAATTAAAGCCAAACCTACAGTTTTCTAAAACATCACGTCATGCCACGTTTATGGCGGCATTCAATTTTTTTAGAATATTTATATCGCGAGAATGGCGGCATTCGTTCGTTAAGGGTTAATATCGCTATTGACTTCTATTAGAAACTATTTTATTATGTTGTCGGCGTTAACAGATTGAACATAGTTAACCCTTTACAGTCCGAACGCTTTTCACTGTTTCGTTTCAGCAGGTCCGCGCAGATTTCAGCAGTCGCTTGTTCGGTTGGTAGCATTTATTATGAAAAGGATGCATGATCTTACTGACGTAACGGACTTATGAATTAGTGCATGTATAAAATGAAATTGTAAAAATTTTAAATTTTTTTTTGTGGCTGTAGGTTTTGTCTTTTTTAATATTATTTTTATTTTTGATACAAGTACAGAATTCTTAAAGCCTTCGTTATCTATCTTCATATCATTTGTATTAATAGTAAGGGCAATTTTAATAAAAATATTTAGCCGATTTAATAAGTAAATCGCAAGGGTGTTAGCGGGATATCACAATTTTCCATGTAGCGAGTTTTTATATGAGTTTTTTTTAAAGTCTGACTGAGCAGGTTGAGACAGAGCCGCACTCCGCGAACCGTGATCCACTAATGATTTACTTAAATGTCGCTTCAAAATCTAAAACTACATGTGAAAATTTTAAAAAGGACGTAAAATCTTCAGGTTATAAAGCATATATTGAATTAAAAATAAATAAATGCTCTAACAAATGAGGACTGTTACAAATTTATTAATTATTTTATACGGGACTATATGGAAGAATTGATACAGTAACTATAAAATATAGTATCTTGTACTCGTTCCTCCACGCCAGCCGACTTCGTGGCGAGTTCACGTTAATATAAAAGACATTGTCGATAGCGATAATTCCGTCCGCGAACACGCAAAATCCGCCCCGCGTCTCTGTTGAGTTATTTAATAGTATTTTTTGTGCGTCGGCGGGCGATTGCGCTCCGCCACCCTTGGGCACCGCGCAAAAAACCCTCCTGCTCACAAATACTTCGAATGTTGTTTTGGTGGTACGCGGGGCGCGGAAGGGGCCGCTAGATCACTATCGCACGCACCCACTGCACGCACTATCCTGCCGCTGCCCACTTTAATTGTTACGTGTGCCGCGAAGCCTGAACAAAATATTCTACTTTTAGCACATTAAAACTGAAATCGGCCGACTTGATAAACAAATCCATTCTGCTTAACCGATAAGAGTAAAAATTCTAATTACGGCTCTCTGTTGTGTATTATATAAAAAAAACTGACTCATAAATTTAGAGATCTATAAGACTTGTTAAGAATTGTCTTTCTAATTTTATTAGGCCAATTATACTGAATACTTATAGATATTTACGCAACTTTGACTTTTAGTATCCATAAATACTTCCAATGAAATAAAAAAGATGTATTGCATTGTTCGGTTAAGAATTGGAAAGAATAACGTATAACAATGGGACTTCTTTCGTCCATTTAATAATGAATACAAAATCGCAGTTTTATTCATACATTAATTTATCCATTATTTACACAAAGATTTTTTAAAAAATAATTAAATAGGTTTTAAAAATATATTACAAACTTTAGTTTTGTCCTAAACTAAATTACAAAGCATAGTATGTATCACAGGTTACTTTGCCTAAATGAATAAACCCACCATCACATTAAAAGCAGGCAACTTAACGCGTCATCACAATATACATCATTTTTATTACTATGCGATAGATTTTAGTGCATTAGTACTTGTTAATAAATATTTTTTATAGGCGTGAAGTATTTTTAGGTTTGCGTATGCAAGGGATGACAATCGGAACCCTATTACTGAAACTTCTCATGTTCATCTGTCTGTCTGTCCATCTGTCAACGGTTTTTATCTCTTGGACCGTAATAGGTAGAAAGATGAAGTATTCACAGATTGTGTATTTCTATTGCCGCTACAACAACAAATAATAACAATAAAATAATACAAAATATGTAATTTTATTGGCAGTTTTTTTTTCGACCATATCAATCACTATATCTTTTCTACTATTATAATAGATAAATGCTTACATTAAGTTTGAAAATATGTGTAACGCACTATTTTTACAATTAACATCACTAAAATTAATATTCATTAATTTGTTTAATGAAAAACAACGTATTTGTAATATAACCTTATACTTGAACCAAATCGTAATAGTGTTAACAATTTTTTATTACAAGTATTAAGATTTTATTTAATCTACTTAACCCTCTCTTTTAAATATTTAATGTAATTACATATTTGTCATCATACACTACACATATATATATACATGTACACGTCATACACATTTTTAATTCAGTCGCTTCACTATGTCGTTTTTTAATAGTACAAAATAAATATCGGGACATCAAAAATATTTATGGTACAAAATAAATTATTTTTTTTATTAAATGAGTAATTTTATATCAGATAAATTTACATGTTTTGTCTAATTTTTCTGTACTTACCATTAAATTTGATTATTGAATAATAATGTTGTGTTTTGCAAAGTTGTACTTTTTTAGGTGGAAAAAAGTTTTATGGCAGCCATCATTGGATATGTTAACAATACGTGATCAATAACATACATATAGTCTAAATTTTTTGTTACGTTTGTTATATTTAATTATGGTTTACTTAGTTTTGGGTTTTACTTATCATTAAAAATTATGTGCTTATGAAAGCTTATTCGGATTTATTATGTTGCAGAGAGGTACATAGTTTAACGAAGTAGTCGTTGCCTAAACAAAATAAGAAATCAGCACTAAGTTTAGTGGAAAAAAAAAATTATTATCAATACTTACAAGTTGGATGTAGTGTTCTAGTTAAAGAAAATATTTTGTGCATAGTTGAGATATGTCCAAAATTACCAGACAAAACACCCGACCTTACGAAGTTTTAAAAGAATAAGATCAGTGCATCATCGATGGAGTTTAAATATTTAATTATTTTAGTCACATAATTCGATGATAAATTTTAATTACATTTCTTCTAAATCGTGTTTACAACTATATCAAGACAACATTCGAAGGACTTGAAGAAATATTAAATATTATACAACATGCCCTGGGAAAACTGAAATTGTAAGAAAATATAATATTTGAATAAACTTAGCTTAGTTAAGATATGATTTTTTTGAAATAAATATCTATTTATATTTAATTTTAACCATAGATAAAGAATAATAAAAGTTTTAAATATTACCTTTGATTTGCACTTGTTATAATAATTATCAACATTATGATTAAACAACATTAAAATTGGTTGTTCGTCATTTATGTCATAAAAGTAGTATTGCATATTTAAAAAGTATACACATCAAAAAAGTCTAAGCAACACATACAAATTCTAATTTTACAATGTGTTTTCGCATTTAGTGTAACCTTAATGAAGACAGCTAATAACGCTTCTGTTGACACCAAAATGCTGAGAATGACTACTTCCCGCTTGCAACATCCCTACAGCTCTTTGCATTTCATCTACGTTTAGATGACGTCGCTCCATGACTTAAAAAATGTCTCAAAATCCAAATTTGTTCAAAACTTTTTCAAATTATTGTTTAAATCATAAAATTGATACAGATTACGACATTTTATTAAGCAAAGAAAACGCTATAAAATTCGAACAAATGCATTCGCTTTTAAATTTGTGAAAAAAGGAACATGATACTCGATTTTTTATACAACCAGCCAGTATGTCCTATAGATCAAAAAAATTTACATAGGTATTATACCCACTTGGTAAGAAATATAATAATTGATTATTAATTTGAAATAGTATGTGTTGCTTAGACTTTTTTGATATGTGTATTAATGAACCTATTTTTTATAAAATGAGGATGGTATAGTAAATAATGAAAAACTAGTTTTTGAAAGTAAAGAGTTGACAAGTACTACCAAGTTAAAAGAAAAATTGTTTTGAAGGCAGATATCCAGTGCACCCTCTCGTTTACAAATTAAAAAAAATATATGGAATATATTACTATGAATAAAATATTATAAAATTTTTACATGTAAAAACGAGGTTTTAATTTTATTAATTATATGTTCATTATTGCATTAAAAATAAAATGATTAGAAGTGCTCTATTTTATTTTTCCATAATAATTATAGTTGCTACAAATACTTTTAAATAGTTATGTATCATCCTATAATATTAGAATGATACATATTATCTGAAAAATAAGTTCAAAATGTAATAATTGTAATTAAAATCTGTCTCTCCTTATTTGCTAAGTAAAACTTAAATATTAAATTTTCTAAAGAATATTGGCCTAAGTATAGGCACAAAGACAGAACTGTCACACAACTATTTAGAAGCAAAGTTCAATTCAGAGAAAAAAAATATCAAAGAAAAATACAATATTCAATAAGGAGAAACTGAAGTAATAATTATAATAATAAAATAAATTTTGAATTAAACTGCCTGATGATGACTTTGTAACACAGATACCATTTCAATGTTTTTTAAAACTAAAGATGTACTATTTTTTCATTTAATGGTATATTGTTATGTTACTAATATTTCTCCAATTACATTTTTTCCTATACAAAGTTCGGATGTTAGGTAATCTTACATTGTGTTTTTAATTTAAATGTTTATTGTTTTTATTGTATTATAAACAGTTTGTTGTAATTTTTAAGAAACATACTTTTAATGCTTTTTAATGACCCGGCTAATGAAGTTATAATAAAGTTGGCATAAAAAAAAA
The DNA here is from genome assembly GCA_018245475.1 of Pharmacophagus antenor. Taxonomy (NCBI): domain Eukaryota; kingdom Metazoa; phylum Arthropoda; class Insecta; order Lepidoptera; family Papilionidae; genus Pharmacophagus; species Pharmacophagus antenor. The sequence goes on from DWQX01000740.1 coordinate 31,923, forward strand.
CATTACCATGACATTTTTTTTACATACTTTGGTATGGAATCCTGTACGGTGGGAGTTCGACTCGCACTTGGCCATTTATTTCTTACCTATTATTTTTTTATACATATTTTTTTCTTAATCCGTCTCAGTTTATTAGCACAGCATATTTCAAAGTATTATGTAACAAAATTATTTTATAATAGTTTCTTCGTCGACAAATGCAAAAGAAGAAATAAAAAGAAGGATAAATTATGTAATTTGACTTGGTAAATAACTAATTTGTTTTTCTTCCTATACTCCCAAAAACGCAACAATTAATAAGTCATTACTCTAGATTTTAATTAATAAAATCTAACTTTATCGAATTTATATATCTGTAGGAGGCTATTTTATTCGCGCATAATTTAAAAAGCAGCTATAATTAATTTCTGAGAGAGTTTATCACCAATGTACTTTATTCTGATTCATAACATATGGAAGTAAATTTATATATCTTCAATTAACCTGTGGGATGACAGATGTCTAGCAACCTGTTTTGTTATTAAATGATAAAAACACACTAACTCTTTAATACGTCAGAAAAAAAATCTGACTTCCCGTTTAATTCTGACTTATAGTATATTAATGTCTTTTTATCTATATTACCTTTAATTTCTGTTTATTTTTCTGGTATCGTAACGTTATCAAAATATAGTAAAAGAGATTTTGATTAGTAAAACCACACTTTTGAATAAAAATAAAGTAAACTAACACAATTATAAAATTCTAATGTATTTTTAATATTCACAAAATATGCAAAACGTGGAAAAATTAAATTGCTAATTATTTAACAAGGAATTAATTCTTACAAGATCTGTAAATAAATTAACAAAAAAAAAAGATATGTTATGGTTTTCCTAATATATAAGTATACAATTATAAGCAACTTACAAATTAAACCGATAAAACTACGGGGTATTTTTAAAATTTTTACATTTTAACTTTCGGTGCACAAAAATGCTTATAGGTTGCGTGAGCCCGCTGCGAAAAGGCGATGGGGGAAGCTCATTAAGGTAAAAAGTCGAATGCAAACGTCGACTAATGGCGAATTACACGAAGGGGAACCCTAGCGAGCGATATGCCGTCCGAAAATCCGTAACCTACAATATTCACATTAATTTCTTTGCCTCCTAATTAACGCAACAAAAATGTGCTAGTACGAAATTACATACACTAAGATCACGTAAAGCATAATTCTCTTTTTCATTATTCGAAATACTTTCAAGTTAGAATAAGAACTTATTTGAAGATCTGTTTATTGTACTCAATAAAAAATAATGCAATAACATACACACGTCATAAACTTATCACGTTTTATTTATGTATGATATTTAACCTTGTTTTGCAGATTATAACCATCAATTTCTTTTTTTGTTTCATTTGTCTACAAACAAGTAATATGTTTTCAATACATAATTTACTAACTAACACCAGAAATAATATCATACATAAAATTCTTAACACACTACAAAATCAATAAATATCCATTTGATCTATGCTTCTTAACAATTTTTCTTAGGATGTTTTAGCGCCAAAAGCATAGAGAAGAATCGACAAGTTTACAACAAATGGATCCTAGAAGGATTCAAACAAGTATGAATACATTAAGCAATACATTATACCGACCGCTTCTTCGCTTTCGCTTATGTATCAGATAAACATAACATACTAGACGTAGCGTTTTTTGGGATAGGTCTAACTCTGTACAATACCCAAAGTTACAATGCAGCATGTATATATACATATATATATATATATATAGTAACTAAGTGTACTTTGGAGAATGTTCAAATGTTCGTTTAGAAGTGCTCACTGTAATATTAACCTATATATTTTTCTGCCGTTATGAATCGTGCTAAAATTTGAACAGGTTTTACTGTTGAAATACTAAGGATTATGTTATTAATTCTAACAAGCGCCCAAAGTATCAACGTCAATCGAGGTGCAGCAGAGGGGTGACGGAGGCGGAGGCGCGGAGGGCTATCAGCATTTCGGCGCGTCCGCGTATCGCTTCCCCTGCCCGCACCACGCGCCCCCGCCGCGCACCCGCACCGCGCCGAATTTGCTTTGCGCCGCACTACCCGCGACGATCCCCTCCTCGCGCCATTCTAACCTTGAAAATAGTTTTTACTAACACGAGGGTATTAACCCCGAACCCGGATTCCGGGCCCCGTTGCACACTGCCGGCTTCGTCGCAGCGCACTTAAATTTCTTATAGGAACAATGTTCGCTTTCGGTCAATCTCGGCGTGTTTTCCAAAGAGAGTTTAAACGGACCGCAGCGGACGAAGGATATTTGGTTATGTAAAGTTTTTTTAACCCCTGCTTGCCTTTCCTGCAGGCGAACTATGTGTGAATATAAATTTTGGGTAGAAGTGACTAGGAATTTTTTTGAATGTTGAAAAAATAACTTATGTTCATACACTATGATTACGACATCCCTAAATTTTCAACAAAACTTAAGACAAGTGTCTTACTGATATACATGTCTTGTTCATACTTTAAAATTCATGAAGTCCGATCTAATCTAAATGAAAATATAACGGCATACTTTATTCGGGATCGGAATACTTTTTAATTTTAGATTTATAATTAGTATCGAGATCTGAAATTGTGATTATATTATACTAATTAAATTATTATATAACGAACCTGTACAAGAATAATAAAAATGCAAATGAATGTATTGATTAATTTTGACTATTATTTAAAAGATATTCTAGTACACAAAAATATGATAAGCGCATAAGAATCGTTGTGTCTCGTAGCTTCAGTCCTGAATAAGGCGTATAAAATTCCAACCATAGCAAAGCGAATAAGAAAAAGACGGAACTTTATTTACCTGCAAGCGCTGCGAGTCGTGCGTTGGTGATCAAAATAAAGTAAAACGATTGCCATACACATAAGCGGGCGAAGGAAGGGTAGGGCGGCAAAAAAAGGTAAAAAACGAAGCCGCGCTCCGGTCTCCGCACCTACGCGCAGACCCCGGCCCTTTTCTCCCGCCTCCTTGCTGACCATGCCTTTCATTTAATTTAAATAAATCCCAATTAAAAATACTATTGTTTCAAGTTTTTAGTGCATGACCTTTATTAAAATGCAAAAATAATTAAAAGTGAATTTAGAGGCCTTTGCAAGTTATTATTTTACAAATAGGAAATTAACCATAATTATTTTTTAAGCAGCCCTATTAACGATTTGCTATTTAATTAATGACAATTTTTATTTAACAAGTGCTAATTTTTTAAGTTATGCACAATGTACGTAAGTTGATTATAATGTTATATACACCATGTTAATAAATGCTTGCAAATTGAAAAAAAAAAAACCGGAAAAACATATAATATGTACCAAAAATATTTTTTGTTTGTTATGAATCAATGATATTTAAATATGTTATCGTTTAAAAGATACACAAAAAAAAATTATCTAGCAAATCTTTTGATCAATTATTCACTGATCAATCATCATTAAAAATTGCATGAAAAGTTCACAGTCATGACTTGTCGAATTAGAGCTGAGCAACCCCAAATGAACAATCCACATACGATTGGTGGGCAGCTGGTCGTGGCAGCAAAAAAAAGAACGGTTTCTAAATTACTGCTCATATCAACGGTGGGTTGTTATCTGTACACCCACCTTTCTAAGATTATATCATGCGCCAAAGAACATGCTTCCGTTTATATAAGCATTAAACTTTACTTAAATTAACGACCTTTTTTTAAGTCAGCAAGTGCAGCGACAGCAGCTTTTTGAATTGATTAATTTTTACTTATGTATATTCGATAGTTATAACACTTGTCAATTTAATTGTTATGTGTCAATGAAAATTATTATTTCATGTTGCATATTGATCAATTCTTTTTTTTCTAAAATATTTGTAAGCTGTAAGGGTCATCACACCCAAATGCGCGTTTTATAAAGACGACAACTAGTAACAATTTAGTTTTAGATAAAAGCTGTGTGTGAGTCGTCAGGATGGCGGCGTTGCGAGGCGCAATGAAGCTCGAGATAAGGAACTGTTTACAATACTTGAGTCAATGTCCTCCTCTTGCATGCGCACAGGGAAAACCTTGGAGTGGCGTCTGTGGCTGCTTCCGGCATCAACCTTCACATAAGGCCTTTGAGGTTCTTGATCCGCAGCAGCCAGATTCGTAATCATTCACGTGTTCGCTAAACTACCTATTGTAATCTTGCATATGAAAGATTAATTATCCATTTATAATTCGTAGTGTATTGTCTATGAAGACAAAAATAATAGTTTAGATTGATTAAATGGAATGTATCGAATATAAAAAGTTTGAAGACACATCTACTCAAAAAATAGATTGAGTAAACGTCTGATTTTTGTTTTATTTTTACACGATCAGAAAAAAGATATTTTATGTTATGAACAATTATCTTAATAAACTAGCCGTACAATGTACATATAAGTATATATATAATGAAGATATAAAATAATAGGATAATATTATTTAATTTCGTTATCTATTCCATCGCAACTTAACGTCTCTGTTCCAGTTCGCCCCTAGCGCTGTCTCGTAAATAAATTGAGCCCTGCATTAGTGACAATTGTTCGCTATTGCCTCGAATGCACCTTTCCAGCGAGAAAGTATTGCTTTCGTTTGTAGCAAAATGTTGAGTGTTAAATATTCTGCACAAATAACTATTACAATTATTATATAACTATATATAACAC
>DWQX01000741.1:0-36632 GCA_018245475.1 Pharmacophagus antenor
ATTTACGGCTTCATTGTCACTTATCATCAAGTGAAATCGAAGTAAAGCATTAGCCTATAATCGTCTGCCAGCGGGCTCACTCTTATGAGCCGTGATAAGTGCAAAGTTGAAAATTTCATAGATTGTATATTTTTATTGCTGCTACAGCAAAAAATAAAATAATATTTACAAAAAAAGTGATTTTATGGGCTTTTAAAGTACGGAACCCATCGTGGTGGGACTTCCACTTTTCTGTTTATTAAGAATGATGAATCATTTTGTTTTGTTTCATTAAAAAAAAAATTATTCTTAGGTGGACCAAATGACTCTGCTTCACCTGATGTTAAGTGGAAGTGGAGTCCAAATGCGAAGATGGCTGGTGCCACAAAAAGTTTTTGTATCAACCATCCTCAACCTGCCGACCCGCAAGGTGCTTCTTCACGTCTCGCGTAAAAGACTCAAGTTTATATGAAGTAGGAAACACAATTTTATTTGATTACGCGCTGTGGCTAATGAAATAATAAACATTTGTAATTGCTTCCGAAGGATTTGTAATTTATATGTTTATCGATACCAATGAATTAAAAAAAATATTAAACTATAAAGGGCTTACTGTAAAACGGTCCATTACAAAATGTGTACATAGTCTAAAAGATATTATGCAATATTTAATATATATGGTCGAATGTCGACTACTAAATGGATTACTAATACAAATTTACCACTAACTCTATTTACAATTTTTCATAATTTTGCTAAACATTTATAAAAAAAAGTTTCACATAACAAACATCCACGTCATTGATATGAAATGTGTTTATTATTTTTAATACGAATGTTCGTTCGTAGCGAGTTGCTTCAACGTCAAAATGATTTTATACAAAGCGTGAGTTATTTTCAATTAAACCAAATAACGAAAATGGTTTTGAATTCTTTCCGGCATACATTTAGAATCAATTTATGTTATTCAATAAACAACACGCCGTTTAAATAGCCGTGGGGATTAACCGGTAATTTGAGTTATGCAATACACAGTTAAAAAAACAAATATTCATTTGATAATTTCCGGTGTTTTTATCAATGCGTTTCACCACTACACGTGGCATGTTCAGGAGATGTGCAATCGACAGCACAGCTTCGAACGTAACGTAATGTTTGCCATTAATAATAGCGGACATTAGCAAATTAATCTTTTATTTTATTCGGCCATGGATGACCGCAAAGTAAACGTTTCTATCAATAAACTACAATAGACAGTTAATTAAAAGCTCCGATATATTTTACTAGAAAGATTAGCTTATTGTAATAACATAGTTTCAGCCTTTATACCATGAAAAGTATAGTCAGCTTGTAAAGGATATGTTTGATATTTATGTTACATATATATAACTTTTAAACTACACCTACCTCATCTCTTTTCTGCATACCCCAGATGGACTGGCTGACATAATGTTTAGGGCATTAAGTTAGCAAGAAGTGAACTGTGGATAATGTTGTTGATTTTACAATTACCGATTTTTGTCGTATTTATAAAGCTGTTTTACTTTACTGTACTATCGTTTGATGTCCCTAATAAATAAAATAAATACAATATCTATATAATTGTTTTTGTAACGTAGAAGTTAACCAGATGCCGTCTAACGTGGAGATCCCTGATTCGATTCAAGAGCACCGTGAATCCTAGGAGAGCATGCTTGGTTTTTCCTATATGTTCGTTTATTAATTTGTTTTTGGAAATAGCCCACACTTGTCCTCTATTTAACCTCTTCAAGGATGATTTTTAATTAACAAAAGAGAAAAATATCTTAATTTTAAATTTTCATTAAAATCAATTAATTTTATTTTCATCCGTGGTCAGTAACGGAAGTAAAAAGGATTTTAAAATATAATTATGTTAAAGATTTTCATCTACATATTAATGTAAATTAATTGTAAATGTAAAACTCAAAGTCTACTTTTGTGGCCAAGGGCGTAAGAGTTTAATCTGTAGCAATAACCACCTCATTGTCACTTAACATCAGAGGCATGTTCAATAATGATAAATAGAAAAAACAACCCTGGCTTAAAAGTTAGCAAATAAGGATAAACCCTTATATAGTGACGCCTGCGCTGTTATATAAAAAATTGTGAATATATATAAAATGTAGAGTTAAATGCTCCCTCTCTATGGATAAGGTAGTAAAGGGTCTTTCTATTGTTTACGGTACGTCATATACTAACGTTGACATCACGCGGGAATTCACGTTCCGATCTTAATTACAAATAAGTATGATTTAGTACTCCGAGCCACGTGTCATAATTTATACAGCTGTATTGTCATATGCGTACACGGTATGTTTAAATTAATTATCGTTTTGATCATTAAAATTAATTATCATTAATTAACCGTACACCGCTTCATAATTATAAAAAACATTTGCATTTTATTTATCATTTTTTTCTTAATTAATTTAATAAAATAAAAATATCATGTTTCTATTAACTCAACGTCAAAATCCTTATGATTTCAGGTGCAGTTTAAGAATATTATACCATTCGGCTAATATAATCGACATGTAATTTTCTTTATTTATCTTTTTGCGCTCGTGCAACTGTCGACGCGGAAGTAAGGACAGCGTTATGGTGAATTAGCACCAGAGAAAACCACTCAATATTTATACGTCACTACAGCAGTTTCCGTATTTGAATCTTCTTAAAAAAAATTAAAATTTTCTCGGCCCCGCTTATGCGTACCGTCTTTCATCTCGGAGCTTAGTACATTATATAAACTCGCATATATGTACTCATCCATCATTTCCCCGTTCTATATCTATATATTTACAAAAAACTTGTGATCCTATAATAAATATCATCTTTCTATTAACGACCTTAAGTGGCAGTAGATATTGTCTTAATACTTTTTTAAAGATTGTGGGCTAACACTTGATCTTGATTTAACCTATTAAGTGACAATGGAGGCGTAGATGGTTGTGATTGCCGGAACACAGCAATGCCGTTATGGCTGCAGAACGACATTTAAAGTGGTAGTTAGCCAGGCGGGTTCGAAATACCCTACCTCCATCCAGACTCCACTAATCCTGAGGCCCGTCAATCGAACCCAGGACCTCTACGTTACAAGGCAAATTGGTGAACCATTGCGCCACAGAAGCAGTCAATTGATGTTTATATTATTAGATTGTTAGATAAAAAAAGAGTAAGCAACCTGACCCAGCAGCAAATTTGACGTCGTTCTAAACAACAAGCACTCCAAACTGTAATTCGACATTTCACTTTTGTCTTTAGTTCTCTCCCCGTATACTCAAATTGGATACTACCATCTAGACCGCTACTCCTGTGGCTCAGGAATCTAACCTAGGACCTTTGCGTTATAAGGTAAGTGGTAACCATCGCACCGCGGAGATAGCCAAGTCAGACTAAGGTCAAATAGTATGTGCAACAGTTTTTTTTAATTTAATAACACATTTTTGACCATAGTCAAGATTTACAAAACATTTTTTTGCATTCATTATTAAAATTAAATACTAAAGGTAGCGTCGATTTAAGATAAAATTTTTGTATAGCACGAGTCCAGATGATGCTGTAAAGTAACATCGTAAATCTAACCACAGAGACAACACGAAACATATGACAAATAGCGCGGTCCCTCCAGCCCTCGTCGTTTATTTCAAGTAACAGGTTCCGATGAAACGAGGGATGGGTGGCAACATTTGTTTTAAATAGAAAATCTGGAGAAATACTAAGAACAATTTATTTAAGAATAAAAAAATAGGTAACAAGAAAATCATTCCTTACGTTAAAATATTTTAAAAGACAATAGTCACTGGTAATGATGACAAACGGTCTTTTTTTGTTATATATTTATTAAAAACATTATTTACACAAAAAAACATTGAAAGTCGATTAATAAGGAAGGATATTTAATCTTAATAGTTCCCATTATTAACTATATCTTCTCTTAATAAATAAAATCTTATACAGAAAAGTTATATCATATTAGCAGGAGTCCTAAAATGTGTATTATCAACAAGAGTTAAAATGTCATTATCACAAATAATTGTTGATGTTCGATAACAAAAAAAAAACATGAACGAATCTCGAAGTTCTATCCGGAATTTTGATTGTACAATGAACTTAAGATATTTCGTTATAAATTAAAATTGCTATCTGTATATAATGTTTGTTGTAATAATATTAATTAACGAAACATATTGAGTAATGTATTTTCTGTGAATTGTATCAACACCATAGGCTCTAATACAAACATTTGAAATTCTAGTAAACGCAATACTTTTAATACTATTACTTTTTAATAAACTAAACCCGAAACCAGATACATTTTCGAAAGCTAAAACGTAGGTTTTTGTTATATTCCTTATGGTACGAAAAATAAATATTAAAAATATGGATAATAAATAAAATTTACTAAAAGTTAAAAGGTAAAAGTTTTTTCGAATCGTTTTACGACCGCATCCAATTACGAAGTAATAGCCGAAATAGAAAATTTTTTAGTTAAATCGATCAAATGTGTTTGACACTAGATTTACCGACACACTTTAATGGTTTTTTTTTTCGAGACTGTAGTAAGTTTGTCCATTATTGTATTCTTATTTTTCCGTTTTCCAATAAAATGTATAGAACAATGTTGTCAAAGGCAGTATAAAATAATAAAATAGTCAAATACGTGTATTAGTATACGGAGCTTTTTATCGAAGGTTTTCCGTCAAAATGATGGGTCCGATAAATCTAGTGTTAATACTAACCAGGTTGACATGAAGCATTATTGTATTGGTATTAACAATGACAAAGTTAATGAGAGGCGTGCCAGTTTGCTGATCTTACGCAGTTGAACACCTATCTAGGTATAAATTACTGATTCAAGCCTTACTTTGCTGAACTGTATGACTAAATAAATCAATTTTTATTCATCGGTTGGGGGCTGACATTTTTTATACGCTTCACCATCGATTTCACCCGTTGTTAAGTGATAATAAGGCAGTCGATCATGTAGCGTGTTCGCTCGGAAAACAGCAATGCTGCTATGGTGGCAGTTTTACAATAACGGTGATACTTAGTAAGGTGGAATGACCCTACCACCATTCATACTCCACTACTCCTGCAGAGACGAACCCGGGATCTCCACGTTATAAGGCAAGCTGGTATACAACTCCGCCACGGGAATACAATACATTTATTACTAACAATTACATTTATTTATTATACTTACTTCACGGCTAATAATTAAAATAACATGCATGATTTAGTCATATTGTAGCAAAAATAATTTGTTAATATTAGTTGAAATCATTGAGCATTTAGTACACGCTTTTCAGCTTGTATTGTGTTACTATTTCTGAATTGTTACATATAGCGATATATGTTTTATATAACAGGTATTACACAAACAAGAAAATGGTATCACAATTAGGCCCAAATTTAACTTAGGGTGGGGTTCAAAACTTGCCTTCTGGAACATAAGCCCATCCTCACGGCCACTCGAGTAGTGAAGTTTGTATTAGAATGTTTCGTCTTCAAGTAACATATTTACAAAGCCCTACTCCTCTCAAAGGCTGGCAACTCGGCTGCGACTCCCCGCAGATTGCGTCCTGTCTACGGGTGGCGATGGTAATTTACCGACTTGCCTAGCTTCACTTTAAATATTTTATTGAAATATAAATTACTCAAATTATATTTTTAAAATATGAATATAAATATTTTTTTACATGTAGCAATCGAGCGATCGGTTCACCTGATGGAAAGTGACACAGCCGTAACATTCGGGGAGTCGCAGCTGCGTTGCCGACCTTTATGAAATGCGTAGACTATTTTCTTGACGATCCCAAAATCCTATTGGACGGGAAATACCGCTGGCGACAACTGATTTGACAATACGTATGTAAATACTTCACACGCGTTGCGGTAGGTACAATATGTCAAATAAATAAAGGAAAAATCCAAAAACTGAGCTAACATGCCTAAATACGTTGTGAAGGTACGGAAATGACATTATAATTGTGTTGGGGCCTACTATCGCCTGCCTGTGACCTCATATGCCGGAGCTCTCCCCGCATTTGCGGCTTCCGTTTACAAATGTATTTTACAGCACACATCTTAACGCTTCTAATGGTGTAAACATCGACGAGCATATAATGTATTTACGCAAAGTTATGAATAATACGAAAATTCGGGTACGCCTTATCAAATTTTTGTTTATTTGTCCCCAATCTTATATGATTTTATATAATTATAAGGCTGTAGATGGTGAAGCCTGTCAAAACACAGCAATACTATTACAACTGTAAGTTGATATTGAGTATAGTAACTACCCGAGCCTATTCATAAAAGCCATTCCTCCACCACCAATTAAACTCTACTAATCATTTCGCCCCGGACTTTCGTGTTATAAGTCATGCGATAAAACACTGCGCTTCGGAGTAAATAAAAAGTATTTTCAATCTAATTCCTCTCCCGAATTTGGTCTGAATTTATAGTAAGTTTTTACGTGAACAGAAGCATGAAAGTGGAACGTTGTGGTCATTCGAAAACTGTTTCCGAAAATTTCAGCCACGAATGACTAATTAACTTGTTAAATATTTTGATTATTCAATAAAATAAATGACATTCAGTAATGCGTGATGACACTGACCTGAATAACTTTTAATAAAAAATACTACTAGCCTCCTCAATAACCGTTAACGTAACTATATAAGTTAATTAAGCATAAAACGTGCGATAAATAACACTTGGCACGAACTTCAATCACGAAACAAAAGATAGTAGCTTTCGGTGATTATCAAATGAACATTCACCCAGTCGAATGTAATCCAATTGATGTGACTATATAAAGAGCACTGAACCTATAATTACCTTTAATTTCAGACTATAAGTATAGAATCGGAGGTTTTTACGATTATTGGTATCGCGTAGAATTAAAACTCGTTAAAGTAAATGAAGAGAATAGACTGTACAGATTATTTTATTCTTAAAATGTATGATAATATCTTTATTCTTTTAATGTTTGAAATCTTAATCTAAAAACTGTGATAAGTTTTTGCAGTTTAAGGTTTTTATTTTTGTTCGATAAAAATAAGAACTAAGGAAAAACTTTGTCTTTTCTTGCTTTGGCTTTTCTTGTCCAAAAGTTTTTATGTGCACTTTTACGTAAACATTCATCATGTGTACAATACAAAAATATATATTTTAAAAGTGCTCTTCGTAGTTTCTCCTATTTTATAGTAAGAAAATATCCCAACTAGCACTTGTGAGTGAAGCAAAGGTAATAAAAACTGAAATACTGCTGTGAGACAACACGAAAAGAGTTTTTTTTCATTTGTAAATTATAATATAAATAACAATGCTTCAGTATCACAATATTCGGTTGCTCGCTTTTCTGTCCTCATAAACTTTGGATTTCAATGATCCTACTGAGAATGCTTCTATTTATTTAAAAAAACAGGTTTTTGAAAAAAGAATTTTTATACTCAATTTTTATAACTTTTTTAAAATTTTTATAACTGTATAACACATTTACGATTTAAAAAAAAAAGGTTTTGGGGTTTATTCTTAAGACATTTTATTTTGTAAACATGACAGCGATTTTCGCGAGAAAGCATGCATTATAGATGAGTCCAAAGTAGCGTCAGCTATAAATCAGAAGCTACGATAAGTTCGCTTCGGATTACGACGTCGTTGCTGTGGATATCTGGAGAAATATTTCTTCGAATACTCTCACTTCGACGCGGACAATTAATATGTCATTGAGGTAAAAGTATAGGAGAGGAAAACTTTATAATGTAATACGTGCAAACTAGCCGCATGTGATGCGGTAATTTGTAGCTTACCCTGTAACACATAGGTCTTGTTTCTGGATGACAAGAGTAGTCTTAGGATTTTTTCGAATCTACCTATACAGTTCGTAACTTCAATCAGCCCACTGCTAAAACAGTATTACCTCTTTTCGGTAATCATACATCTGAGAGCCGGAGTATTCTGGGCGAGTACGATTCAACCCTAATAAATATCTAAGGCTTCATTGTCACTTAACATTACCTGAAATTGAAGTCAAGTGTAAGACTATCGCTCTTAAAAAAATCGGGTGAATAGTAGGAAAAGAAACAAGATCTGAAACATATTATATTCGTAGTCATAATTAAATAATACATCGAAAAAATATAAGCATCGAGTAATAATGTCAATCCTTATCGTAGATAAAAAATAAATTTATTGTAAAATATAAAATATATGTTCTCGGGTTTTGACTTCTGGTTAAATACAATACGAGTACAGTATATATTCAATTATATTTTTTTCATTCTTCAACGTGGCTAGGTGTACTTCTATTTTCCGCAATTGTAATAAAAGGTAAACACTTTAAAAAGAAAGAAAGAGAGAAAGAAAAGTTTATCTATCAGAAAAAAAAAATTGAGTCTTTCAGCAATAAGACCGCCTTTTGCACTGCTGACGTATTCTTGTACTTCGCTCTATTTGTAACACTTACTTTCATTTATTTTGTTTCATGTGTACTTTTTTCTTTTTTATGTTCGTTATGCAATAAAGGCTATTCTATTCTATTCTATACTAACATGAAATATATATATATATAGCAACAATGAAGGGAAGCTTTACTCAGCATTCATTTAGCCTAACACCGTACCGCAGCGACGACTACACTTTTCATTAAACAATTAACAAAGATTTTTTAAATTGGTCACACTAAGAAAGTAGCCATTAATATTACAGAATCTAAATTAGTACGTGGAACGAGCGTCTGGCGAATCGAAGGCATGAATGACTCCATTAATGTAATTGGCTGAATGTGTTAATTGCAAACAGAGATTCAACAGTGTTCAGTGATTCTGAAGTTTAATTAACGACGTTGACGAAAAAAATTTTATTACATTTATTTGTCGGATCTTTTAATTGAACGATGCATTGTGAATTTATTTTTATATACACTCATATTATAACCGTTTACGTACGACATGTCAAATTCGATCGATGACAATAAAGTATTTTTCTTTAAATAATTTACATTTTGTCTCGATTTTTGTAACTTATCACTGCTGTTGCCTTAGTACGTTAATTTTTATAATCTTGAACTGTTCTAACAGTTAATGTTATTCAGTAAAACAATAGATAATTATTTATAGAGATAAAGTAAAAAATACACACCCGCAAAACAACTTTCAAGGGGTTATTAAAAATTGTTAAAGCTTAAAAATGTTTGGACAAATTCTCTATATTATATTAAGAAACAAATTTCGAGTTTAGTTTTAGTGTTTGACAAAATTAATTTAACACCTTAAATACATATCTACGTTATTTAACAAATACCTAGTTTCAGAAGTTTCTAAATTTTCTTAAGTAAAAGATGATTTTAATTATTGAAAGATTTAGAAAATGTTTGCATTAGTGCCGATTGCGCGAAATACGTTTAATAATTTTTAATCACTGAGAATTTTATAATAAATTTTAAAATATATTAAGTAAAAATATGTAATACCTTTTTTTAGTTTGAATTATTAACGTAACTGTTTGGTCTTTAAATTTAAATGTATTATTAGATAGAATAAAATTTCTTTCGATTTCAACGGACGACTTGTTAAAAGGTTCAATTAATTATCCGAAGCAATGAACAAAAAGTCCATTTTCTACAACAATTAAGTTTTTAAAATTTCGTTCGGGAATTTTACTCTGAGGAGAAAACGAAAAGCTTTCATGGAGTATTATCTAAATGAGTTAAATTAATTAGGTGCAATATTACTTTTTTTATTATAAAATATGATTACAAATATATGATTGTTGCAGTTACATCGTATGAATTTCAGAATTATTTACAAGTTTACAATAATATAAGTTAATCGTATTAGCTCTAATGGTGAAAACTTGTAAATTGCTATTGTTTCGTTTTTATATTATATAAACATTGAATTCGGATTAGATAGATTAGATATTTATGTTTAACAATAATATGAATTCAATCATTTATAATAATAGATATTAATTCAAAATGTTATAACATTTTAAATTAAGATTAATAAAAGTTTGGGTCTAGTCGAATTCTAAATAATTATAAGCATTTCGTTAACAAATTAAATTCATCTATTTTTCTCCTCCTTTTTACATTATGAATTTTCACATGAGTCACAGTCACGAACACGTCTGATATACACTCCTTTACCTACTTTCTTCTCTTCTCTATAAGCATCTCTAGCTACTTTCAGGTTTTTTTGTACCATGCGTCTACTAGACTGTATAATAAAAAACCAACGACACTGTTTGAATTTTTTATCTATCGGATATGGGCGAACACTTGGTCTAGATTTCACCTGTTGTTAAGTGACAATGAGATGGTAAAGTAAGTAGATGGTAAAGCGTGTTCGTCCAGAATATTCGTACATCTGATTCTCACATGAATTACTGCCGGATTATATCACAGCAATGCTGTTATATAATATCTGTAATATATATCTTCTTAAAGTAAGAAAGGTGAATAAAGTGTTCTCATTTAATTTAATGTAACGAATGACATAGATACACAGGCACAAAGGCGTCGGAACAAATTTTCATTGTCAAGTTGAACGATTCTATCAGCTCGGCCAAGTTACATTGGTACTTTGTTAAGGCACAAATTTTAAGCGATGTAAATGCATTCGCTTCTCGTGGGGCGGCGATGGATCGTTTGACACATTTAAATCTCGCAGACGATTTCGCTCGTGTCATTTAAATCCATCTTAACAACTAAGCTAAGCGGAAATCTTCGATTGACTTGCAAATTATGTGTCGAAATACATTACACGGGCTTCATACGTGATTCTTTTTTAACGAATACCCAAAATGTGTTCGTGATAATATTGTTATGAAACTTTTACTGGCGCAGGTTTTTTGGCACGATACAGTATAATTAACACTTAACTATCGATATTTATTGCCAAATAACAATCAACAAATATTACTCATACAAAATAATGAAGTTTCGGAATAGCGCTTTTCTTCCCCCGAGGATAGCACACAAAAAGACTCATCGAAAATTTGCTAAATACGCTTATTTCTGACTTACACGGATAAATGTTGACATTCACCATGCACCAATGGTGAACGCAAACACGTTGGAAGTTTATAGTTTCTTCTCCGTAATTCAATCGCTATGAAACGTCCCAAGGGTGACGTAACTTTTTAAACAATAAGAAGGCATTTCTCGCGTTATCAAAGCTTACATTACACTGACAAAGCTGATTGACTCTGAGCAGAACAAAGGATTTAACGGGAGAGAGTCAGAGAGTTCAGTCGCGTGTTTTCTGTTCTTCTTCTGTTATGGACCTCCACCAGAGCATATCGGTGATTCGACACACTCCGGAGAGGGTCCAAATATACAACAATATAATGAAATAGTCGATCTTTCACCGGCGCATTTGGTATCTGTTGACATTCACCGGTGAAAGTCGACGTTCTCCAATTTCGGTCATTCACAGTAACATACATATGGCTAGACGTTCTATGGCAAGAATCTTATCACATAGTGGAAAAAATATGTATTGATAATTTTTATAAATAATTCTTGGTATGGGATTGTTGAAGGTACCAGAAAACAGAAATTTGCTATTATCCTTATTATATTCCTTCTATTTCACTCAATATATTAGATATTTACATTAAATATGATTTCTTTTATATATAGTTTAGGCTAACCAGCGAGTTATTCACGTGATGGAAAGTTTTCATCGACGCCAATAGACAGCCGCAACTTTCGAGGATTCGCATACCGTGCCATCATTATTAGCTATGCATTGATTTTTTGACAGTTAGTCTTTGATATAATCAACATTTATTTCCTCTCGAATTTATGTCCTCATGATAATATTAAAAATATTGAGGTGTTGCAGCCTTTGTTTAGTCAGCAATTAAAAATATATCATATTACGATTATTATAAGAGTGATAATATATACGATGTTTTTTGTCGTTCTTTATTTGAGGTTATAACGAGAATTACACATCGTCGAGCCGCATGAGTCGTAATCTCTCCGAGAAAATTGTTTTCTACAGCACAAAGCGACGCAATTAATTACTACTACCTTTCATCGTCCATTTTGCTTATTAAAATGTTCCCTATTTTATTATGTACACTTACAAACATATCGAATATCAGATATCTAATATTGAATTTAATTTATTTTCTGTAATTACAATCACGTCTTTGTGGGAACGAAATAGTAAAAGACCATGTGTATTCATTAATTGAGTTAAAACCTTTTATGCTCAAAATCGTCTTCTGTACTTTTTTAATCCCTCCGTGGTGCAGTGGTTTACCCGCTTGCTTAGTAACGGGGAGTTCCCGGTTTCGTTTCCCCGGCCACGAGTGTAATGGATAATGTGGAGTTTGGATGATGGTAGGGTTATACGAATCCGCCTGGTCAGCTACTACCCTACTACCATCATCGATCTGCCATCATGACAGCGCTTCTGTGTTCCAGCAGTCATATATGTGAAAGCCAGAAGTATTCTGGACGACCACGCTTCACCATTTATGTCCTCATTGTCCAATAAAATCAGGTTAAAATGAGGTCAAGTTTTAGTCCATAACCGAAAAAAAAAATCGGATTTTAATGCCAAACGTCATTCTTCGCTTATCTACCTAAAAGTTAAGCAGAGATAAATGTGAATGTACAGTATTTTTTTTTATTTATATAGATTCTGCTGTATTAAAGACCCAGTTGATAATATATAGGGTAGATGTAGTCTATAGTGATAAACCATTCTAGCTTTGAATAATCCTATTCACTCTTCTGAATACAAACATATTTAAATTGTTTTTGGGATAACTTCTCTCAAAGCTTAAATTATTAGTTTGTCTGTATAGACGCAATCAATATGAATCTGTTACGTTTGGAAATGACTCGACGGATGCTGACAATATTGGACTGGGAATGTTCGAGAACGGTTTGCGATTTTAGAGAAGCTGAAATACCATGTAGTACTAGGATTAATTTACTTCTAAGCGCAAAATAAAATTAGAAATGTCACCAGCTATTTTAAATGTAACTTTTTTTTTAAACATTACAAGCTTGTTAAACGGCGAACTTGAGGCTCAAGTATCGAAAATTAGGGAGGTATTAGAAATGATTCTAAATTTGATTGTCTCATTGTAATATTGTTGGAATTTGATTTGTCTGCAGTCTATGACCACGCATTGGTTTTTTTTTTATTCTTATTCTGTTTTCAAAAAAAAAATCAAATATATATTTATCGACTGACCCATTACTGTTATCATATTAACCCAGGGCGAATTAACCGTTTGCAATCGAGAGGTGACTTTCAGTCACCACATCATCTTACCCCGCAATTTGAATTCTGAGTATTGATCAATAAAAGAGTCGCCTATCGTATGCAGTGTTAAAATATAAACAATTTATACGACAACTTGTGTACATAATCATTAAATGGTAAACAAAAATATCAGTAAAAGTATGTCTCAATTCGATGACTGGTACGCGCGAAAATAATTTCTCGATTGCAAAGGGTTAATGTTTTTATACTAAGAATAGCGGGGGTTGATTCCTCCGCTTAAAGCAAACATTTATGTCACGAATGTTTATGTTTGTTCTGTCTCTGCTATTTAATATATATTTAAAAATATCTACGTATGTATATCGATCCGATAACCCACAAGGTAGGTGCTACTTAGCGGTGGTGATATTCCCGTATAAGCTCGGAAGCCCGGCAAATCCAATTTAAGTAATACAGTGCATTTAAATCGATAAATCATAATCCGCACAAAGCTTAAAACGGCCATAAAGATAAGTAAATGGAAAAATCACGAGGTAATTATGACTTTTTTATGTAGATGAGTATTTAAGAGCTCGGGCTTGCGCTGTAGGCACGTATCTGCTACCTGTCTTATGACCAAAGTGGAATGTGTGAAAAATGTCTTAAATATTTATACTCTATTTATACGCAGTTAGCATTATAAATGAATCTAGCGCTTAGTACTAATTATTTTAGGTTATGGGCTAACACTTTTCTTCGATTTCATCTGATAGTAAGTGATATTGAGGGCGTAGAGATCTAAGTAAAGCATTTTCGCCCAGAATAAATTTGGCTTTCACGTGTATGACTGCCGGAATACAGCAATGCTGTAATGGCGGCAGATTAACATTGAGGGTGGTAGCTAGCCAGGTGGGTTTGAAAAACCCTACCACCCTCTAGGTTCCACTACTCCTGTAGCCCGGGATTCGAATCCGGGACATCCGCGTTACAAGGCAAGCGGCTAAACTACTGCACCACGGAAACAGTCAAATAAAATTATACAACAGCCGATCGTTAAAAGATAAATTAGAGTTAAGGTAACGGAGTAATTGTGTTACGCAGCTACCAAAATCCTCAACAAACAATATTACTAGCGTTAGGGCGTAAAGGATAAAACAATAACAAATTATCCCTTGTCAGCAAACATGTGTACTAACAGGACGTGATCAGATTTTCCAGCGCGAACATGTTACACTATTGGATACTAGCTATTGCTCCGTATATAATATTGTCACTTATATTATTATTGGAAATATTACCTTGTATATTTATTAATTTAGATACACAAAATAGACATAGACAAAACAACACCAATTTAAAATCTATTTACCTAACAAGTATTTACGATGAAAACGTTTTCGGCAACGCGGTTGCGACTCACCGAGTGTTGCGGCTGTCTGTGGGCGACGGCGATCACTTTCCATCGGGGTGAACCGCTTGCTCGATTGCCTACTTTTCATAGGAAAAAAAAGGAAATTTCGATTGGTTTTAATTTCTCAAATTTCATAACTATTAGCCTATAAAAAATAAACGATACAAGCAAAAGAAAAAAACAAAAATTTCAATAAAAACAACGTTAGGACAAAGCACTTGTTGAAATATACATGATCCATGAAATAAACCATAACGTCGCTTAACAAATATTGTAATTAAATTAAATTATATTTTGGACGTAAATATATCCAATTTTGCATATGCAGCTAAGTTCATTATATACATTATATTCGTTTAAATACAAAATATAATAATGTACAGAAATAATAAAGTTAGACTAGAGACGTATTTAATTCCAAATATTGTACAATTGGATTGCACATGCAAATATTGTAATATGGGTTGGTAGTTGTTACGATTTTTTCATTATACGTTTAAACCGACATTGCAATGCGTAAAGTATTGAATAAATAAACATTAAAATATTGATGATAATGAACGCATTGTTACTAATTTGAAAAAAAAAATATCAATCCTAATATTTTGCCAATATAGGAAGAAATCTTTAGCAATATTTAAAAATAAATAAATTGTTCTTGAAACGTTTACTCACTTTATTATAATATAGAAAGGTCAATAGATTTTACACGCAAGAGTTCTTGTAAAACTCCGATATAAGACGCAATGTAATTTACAAAACTTTTAATTGAAACTGCTTTTGGCTTTTGTAAGATAACGACAGTTAATCTCTCCTCGGCAACAAATGTGAATGAAGTCTAAATTCAGTTAGAAATTTCAATTTTATACCTTGCGCATAAAGTTTAAATTCGTGGACGAAAAAAATTTCAAGAGTATGAAATTTCGTTTACTTTACAGTCGCTATACATTTTTTTTCCTTATCTATTTACATTGTAACATATTTTTCTATATAATCTATTGGTTCTAGCGTTACTTTGCGGAATTCCACGACTTGATAAAACAAAAATTAAAATAAAAAAAAAAACTAAGAAGGTTCTTGTTTAATTGGACCGAAAGTTGAGTAATTTAGTGGAGAGAGTATAGGGATAATTGTAAGATGTCGCCGCACGGCCGTCAATTCCATTCTACATCGTGCTATCGGATTCCGTGACACCGTACGTGTAGTGGCGAAACGTTGTATTTCGGTCTTAGTAATTGCGATTAAAAATAAGGAAATTAGCAAATATGTTTTTTTATTTTATTGATATATGTTTATGTCTCTCAACCGGCTGGAACGACTTTTTATTTATAATTTTCTATTTCTTATCAATCAGATAAGTAATGCTACGCTTTATTGCCGGTCTCAAGTTTACTGATGATGTTTTTTTTTCGCTTATTCGTTGCATTGTTTAAAGACGACAATGCAATGCAATTGTTGTATAGTATAACTTAACCTCTGATATAATTTATGTCCCTACGGAACCCTATTACTTAGCCTCCGTCGTCCGTCCGTTTGGCCGTCTGTCATCATGCTCTATCGCATGAACCGTAATAAGTAGAAAATTTCCACGGAAAGAAATGTGATTTTAGTTTCCACGGAAAGAAACTTGATTTTGTTTTACATTTATCTTACGAAATCCTTAGCAATGTCGATCCATCTCGCCTTAGGCCGTGTATTTGTTAAAATATTAAAATAGGAAAAGGTGACAGAAGATAAAAATACATAAACTTTTTAATAAACTAAACGCGAAACCTTTTGTGATAGTTGATGTGTACACGTAGGTGATTGTTATAATGCTTAACATACGGAAAATAATTAATAAAAGTTGAATAATAAATAAAATTTTCTAAAAATTTTTATATAGTTTTGCTACCGCATCCTATTACGGTATAATGGCCGGTGACATGAGATAAATTTTCAGTGACATCGCCGATAAACAAAGTGTTTTTTTTTTCTTTGTTTTTACTGGGGATATTATAATATTTAATTCTCTATTAAAAACTCCGCAGTTTATATGGACAGGAGATCAAGTAAAGAATTTCTTATGTTATATGACTTTTTAAAATCAATGATACAAGCCTATAAATAAAGTTAAACAGTTTGTAAATCTTTGAATATATTGTTGTGATATTAAATTTTAAGCGCATTTCGCATTTAATTATTAAAATTTACTTAATAATAACAAAATAGATGTGTCACGTAAACTTGTAATTATATATTATTTCACGTAGTCTTTTTTACTAAGTACAAGATAATGAGTGTTTTCTTCACTTGATACTTTAATGCTTTTTGGTACATAAATACATTAGTGTTTTATTTTTAAAGTAATAAACGGTGTAGACAGTCCCCGGCGTCAGCATTTATTCATCTATTTCATAAAAATAGTAAAATTTACGTGGCGGCGATAAAATTTGGCACAGACATTGGCATAAATATGTATTTATTTCTATAGCTTTTTAACTCTTTTTTTTTTCTTTTTAAATTTCTCAAAAGATTTCCACTTTTTGAACACGCTGACAACACATCGATTGAATGAAACTTATTTGAATTTGAATGGAAGCAATTCCGCAGGACACATTTGAGTCGACTTCAATCGTAAATTGTTCACTTTTCAGTCTATTCACTGAGCTTGGAAACGTGTAATGCTGGCCAGTTGTATTTGCATTTGAAGATAGATTTCGCGCCTTAACACGGCTGTATTGTATAAATGGAATCTATATGTTAACACGTGGAGAAAAACTCTACCTCATTTTACGAAAATCACGCGGACTGTGAATTATCAAATTTGGCACTCTTGAAACCCAACAAAGAGTGCAGAAAGCATTAGTTTTTATAATAATCCTTAAAAACACATTAAATTAATACAAAAGCGTTACACATTACTCACACATTCACATATATGTAATAGTCATACATTCATTTAAAAATAGATAAACGTAAGACTGAATGTTACAATTATTCGTAAACAATATATTTCAATCACATTTAATACATGATACTAATGATCCTACAGAAGGTACTATATAATGGATTTCCATTAAATCTAATTTTTTAATATAAACACAATGAGTCGTATATTTATGCGAAGAAAGTGAAGTATTTTTTATTGGTCATAGGTTAACACGGGGCCTCGATTTAATTTAATGTTGAGCGACAATGAGACTGTAGACCCGACTCTCACGTGTATGACTGCCGGAACTCAGCATTGTTAAGGCGGCAAATTGCTGTTAAGGGTAGCAGCTACCTATGAGGATTTGAAAAAGCTTACCACCATCCAGACTCCACTATACCTGTGGCCCGGGATTCGAGCCCGGACCTCCGCGCTACGAGGCAAGCGGGTAAACCACTGCGCCACGGAGTCGAAATATGGCCGGTACCATCTTCACATCAGAAGCATAACAGGATAATAAAAGACAGGAGTATAAAAAGTAAGAAAGTTGATATTTTGTAATATCATCTAATTTATCGAAACTTCTACATTAACTATTACATATTGAAATATTTTTTTTAATAACTCTTATATTGTACCTTCCGTAATTATATAACCCATACTAATGATATTTTCATGTAGGTACTGAAATTTAATACTGAGATAAAGTGATTAATAAATATGTAATTTTGTAAAAGTACGTTGCCTAAATTTTGATGGAGAAGAATTAATAACTTTTTATAAATAGTAATGTAGCATCTATACTTTTATTCTCAAATAAAATATGTTTCTTCCTACTTGGCAAGAAGCACATTGATCAAATTTTTTTTAATGTAAAAATGAGAAAGCCTATTTATTAATATTAGGAATTAGTAAATCAATATTGTCGTAATATCACTTTGGCAATGCGTTTATTAATAATAATTTGATAAATCTAAATAAATACCTTTAAATATATACTTTTGAAAAAAAAATTAAAAATATATGCCGTAGGATATGAAACAATATTTATTAACTGGTAACCCACAAAGGGGTTAAGTGTTAACTCAAAGTTTTATCACTCTGTACCCTAAATCAATGAAATTTGAATAAAGCGTCTCATATTTCTAGTTGACGGGCGGCTTTGAGGTGATGATTGATTATGTATGAGTTTTATACGTTCATATTTGGTGTGACCGAGTTTCCACAAGCGTTCAAAAGATTGACAAATAGAAAAGATAAATTGCGTCATATTGACGAATTATCCTCTCGATTTCGTTTTGTATCGCCATATTAAAAGCTTTTCTTTATGAAAATGTGCAACATTTGTTATGGAACTCGAGTATAACAAATTGAAAAGTCTATTTTTATTCTTAATAGGTATAATAAAAACCTACATACTTAATCGCCTCTTCTCATGAGGTTGTTAAAAGTAAAATATGTCTTTATTGTGTGCTAGCTATAATTCCAAAGATCTATTGCTTTAAATATTGTTATGACTACTAGATATAATTTACTAGATATAATTAATAATATTAACAGCTAGTTTTTAGAGTGATATTCGCATTGATATATTTAAATTCTTTCACAAAACTCTGAGGATAATTTTGTTTTTCTTTGACTAGAGAGGGAATAAGGTATATAATTTTTTCATATAACGTGTGCTTAAGGGATTAATCTTGTTAATTGTAGTTACAATAAAAGAACATTTTCCTGTTTATATATATATATATATTGTAATGACAATGAGGTGCAAATGGCGGTCATATAATTCACATAGCAGTGTCCTGATTTCATGATAAAGTTCATCGACCGACATCCCCTCTAGTGATGTTAAAACCCAGTGCACTTTACCAGATTAGTTCGAATTGATGGCACGAAAGGTATTATAAAATACTAATTACTATGTTGTTTTCTTTCATTTATTAAAAAAAAAACTGAACATTTCTTTTTAAAAATGGATTTTTTACAATTTCCTTGACCATAATTTTCGAATGTTAGGTTCCTCGGTCACATGGATAGTGAAGTTTGGATAGTGGTAGGGATTTTTCTAATTCGACTGGCTAGCTAGCCACCGACCTCAACAATAACCTACCGCTATAAAGCGTTGCTGTTTCGGCAATCCTACGTGTATGAGCCGGTATATTCTGGGCGAGCATGTATCACCATCACCGATCTTAATATCACTTTATATGTGAAATTGAGGTTAAATGTCAGCCAGTACCCGAAAAGATCGGAACTACGGGAATACTTTCGCATGCTAACCTAGCCTCTGCTAGTTACACGATGATGATGATGATATTAATTTATCCCTAATGAGAAAGGCAAAGGACTTTAATCCATAGAGCGCACGTCTTTACAGTTCAGCAATTTTGTCTTGAATCTCCTAGTTACACGAATGGTCTGTGATAGAAGAGGCCATGACATTTGTTTTTTTTTTATTTACGTTATCGAGCCTTCGGTGCACTATCGGATCGATTAACTGCCACGTATGTGAATCTATTATCGGCGAGTACCGCGACCGACACTTGAAAAATTCAATATCACACGTTTGAAGTGCGTTTATAATGGCTTTGTTAAAACAATAAATATGTAGATAATATAATGCGCAGTTATAAAAGAAACGGTATTTAATTTTTTTTTTATTATTATTAGTGGTTTTTAATTTTTAATGTAAGTATACTAGGGGCGTGTCTGGATAATAAAGTACATGACCTTTTTTATTTATTTATCTATATGATCGTGCTTAAACCCTGTACCAATTACTATTCATTAATTGAAGTGCACCGTATTGTTTAAATGGGGTATACCGGACTCTCTAGCTGAGATAGGAGTGCCGCCACTGACTTCCACTTCACCACTTAACGAAGAGATCGATGTGGCATTAGTTAAAATCCCATTTTGGGCTCTTTAATTTTATGCAATTTGCTGGAAACATTCAGACAGAACTAGCGATGTGGCCCCGACAACTAACCCGGGACTTCAGCATTACAAGGCAAATCATTAAGCCGCGGAGGATTCGTGATTCACTTTCTTGTATATAAAACAAATCGACAATAACAGATCAGATAGAAGTACACATAAATTTCATAGAAACTATATAGATGAAAATAAATATCATTGAATAATATTTTCATGAACAAAAGAAGTCGGAGTTTTTATTCATACCACTAGGGGTTCTTGACTATAACAACTAGGCCGCAAGGTCGACCTTATTATCCTATAAAAAAACAACATTAACAGGAACAGCTGCCGCCAGTCGATTTTATTATAATCTGTGGACAGATTTCATAATGGCATTCGTCCAGAAATGTACGCAAATCGGCTCTATTATTAGTTATCAAGATATATTATCCGATGTAGAACATGAAAGTAATGCGATATTACAAACTGAGTAATACGAAAATATACGACGAGAAAGCGGATTGATGTTTTCACATGGATAAATATTTTTCTATTGAAAATTTATTCGCTTACTCCTTATTTACCTTTTCTAATATTCATTTGTTTTATTGGAGTCTTTATCGAAGATGTATCGACCTTATCGTAGCTAAGCTAAAATATCGTAGCTCATGATCATGATATGTAAAGTGTTTTTTAAACGTTGTTTAAAATAAAAAAATATATAATAGATAGTTGCAATTTACACTGCTTTTTTGGAAAATTAATTATTATATTATTTTTATACAGTTATAATTATAGCAAAATTTAGAAGTAAAGTTTAGTTCATTCGTAACTTGTACTATAACTAACGCCACGCGTCCCGGGTTCGATTCCCGTTACATGAGGAGTGTGGACGGTGGTAGTTTTTTCGTTACCTGATAGCTACCACCCTCAATATCAATCTGCAGCTGTAAGAGAATTGCTGTGGTCCGGCATTCATTAAAATTAGCTCACGGAACACTGAATCCGCGAGCCCAGTGACCGACATAGCTGTAAAAATCATCAAAAAAATAAAGAGCGGAAACATCTTCCTAATACAAACGAAATTCATTAATGTGAAAGTACGAACTATACTCGGTGAGAAAGCTTTACCTCTGGCCACATTGTTACTTAACATCGTGTGAAATAAAAAAAAATAAACACGCGCCATACTTTGTCAAATTACAAGTTAATTCACCTAATGAAACTGATCGGGAATATTACATGTGATGTAAAACTTTAAATAAAGATTATAAATTTAATTTTCATATTAAGCTAGGTCAGTTTCTTGTGATGCTTAAAAAAGAAAGTTAATTAGATATGAAATTCAGATGACTGTATGCCGTATATGCAAGAATTGACTACGATGAAACTGGAAAATCAGAACGGCAAAAAGCAAATTCAATCCAATAAATATATACAGTTATAGTGATTAAAGGGAACATTCTTAATTATACGCCATCAGTTATAAATTTATTTAAATACTGCCGTGATTGAACTCTCAATGATCAAATTGATTATAATAATATTACAAGGACTTTTTATTGGTAATGGGCTAACACTTGACCTCGATTTCACCTGATGTTACGTGACAATCAGGCCGTAGATGATGAAGTATATTTGTTTGTAATACTTATGGCACTCTTATGTATTACTGCCGGAACATAGCAATGCTGTTATGGCGGCAGATTGACATTGAAGTCGGTAGCTAGCTAGACTTTACATCTCCATCTAGACTCTAATAAAGTAAATGCACAGGAATCAAACCCGACATCACAAGCGGTAAACTACTGCGCCACCGCGACGGTCAAATCTGTGTGTCACCATCATTATATCTTTTCATAAAAATGAAAGAGATCAGAATTATTAAAATTTATATAATAAAATTCTGACATCATATTATCTAATAATAATTTTTAAAAAAATAGTTGTAATTAATCGCTCATCTTTACCTACAAATTACAAAAGTCGTTACGCATAGAGTGCTTTGAAGTAACGTAGAAGTCCGTCAGCGCGGACTCCCGAAATAATTTCACGGCGACACTGATGCTATCTCACTCCGTACAACCGTTTTCCTTCTGTCAATTTGTCGTTCGTTAGTAAAGTTGTGACGCGGCCAAATGTAATGTTCAATGAAAAAAGAAAAAAAAACCTGCAGGAATGATTTGAGGGCCAGAAATATTTTGAGCGAACATTCTTCATTCACCATCTACGGCCTTATTGTAAGCATGAGGTAAAATCTAGGTCATCCAAGCTCATTGTCGATTAAAAAACATTGCATTATATGGTAACACTATTAATTAATTTGCTCTGGTGTACATAACCCGATATAAAAGTCTAAAGAAGCCTTAACGAAGCAGTACATTTACTTCGTTCATAAAATTAATTTCCAATCAGAGAATACGGCTCACCTCGCATAGTAGGAATACGTATAACGAAATAAAAGATCAACCTACCATTTCACAGAAATGTATTCGAAAAGTAGGAAGTAGAAAGAAATTATAGAATCCTTAAAAAAATCTATTCAATATAAGCCTATTTCATAATTAAATTTTTTTCTCTCTGCTCGGTAAAAGATAATAGTGTTTATTATAGTAAGATTATTATTTTATTAAAAATTTTGTTATAAATTATCTTTGTTCTTATCAATTGTGGGTATATAATATAATTACATAATTTAGAACAATTTTTGTGGCACGATGGGGCTTACATAACCGATTATATAAAAGCTCTAATCAAAAACAGAAAAAAATTATATTAATAATTTATATGTCTTCTGTATTGTCTATCTGTCATTAATCGTTCATAAGAACTAAGCGATCCGACAGATGCCATTTATATATCTATCTAATATTGATTTTAGACAGTATGTGAAAAAAAAAATAAACTAGCCAATTTTAATACGTCAATGTTATAATATAGCATATAAAAAATTTCATTTTCGTGCTTATAAATTATTTTAAATGTAAAATGATTCCTGTCATTTTTGCAATAACTTTTTTCTGCACAGATAATCTCAAGGAGTTGCGACGTTGAGGCACTAGGGCAGCTTCTGTATTATGTATAAATAAACTAATAAAAATATAATTGATTAATAATTTCATTTGATTAGTTATTAAAAAATATCACATTAATAGACCATGGAATAAAGATTTAAATATTTTAAAAAAGTAAATTGTTATCCAATGGGCAACGTTTGTGTGAATCGTGCGAAAAGCGTTCGAATTTCAAACCGATGTTGAGCGTCGGGACAGCAGTGTCACTTCGCCTTCCCTCTAACTAACACCGCCGAGGTGTGCGACACGGAATCCAATTCGTCGCGAAATACACACGCAAAATTACAATTACAATGTCACAATAAATATATATTATAGTATTCAATGAAAAGCGGCATTAAAAAAAATAGAAGTATAAGAAGTGCTAACAAATTTAAACTATAAATGTTTTGCAAGATCATAAAGTTTTTACTTATAAGACAATTTTAAGTGTTTTAATGTTTACAATTAACATACTAAGAAAGTATAGTTGCTTAATAAAAGTTTTGAAACTGATCAACCGACTTGACCGTCATTCATATCTCTTGGAAAGGTAAGTTTAGTTTCTACGAAAGGAATTTCACAATCATTTGGAATTAAGTGAGACTAATATATTTTATGAGTTGTATAAATTAAAAATACATTTATTAGAATCATATCACGCACATTCATTTAACAATTATTAAATATTATAACTACTAGAAACCGAAATGTGATAAAAAAAATAAAGTATGCAATATTTTAAAATAATTTTAGAATATTTATTGTACATTGACAATTTTGACAAACATTCATAACTTTTAACAGAGTCGTTCGTTATAACCTATAAGTGATAAAAAATAACTTAAAACGTAAAGTAAATGTATTTCTTGTATTTGCTTAATACACTTTTATATGTATGTCCGTTGTAGTTATCTGCTGACAAGTAACTTTTTTTTTATTACGCTGTAGCTAATGATGTTACTGCCTAATAGGTGTTGTATAAAAATCTGTAATAGCACTTCAATGTAACGATAAGGCCCGTCAAACTCTTCACTATATAACCCTTGATTTACTGACATTTTTTAAAGCCATTCATTCCTCAGCTGAGGTAACGTTACGCGCTAATGACATCGCATATTTAATTTCATCATTATTATTAGTAAAAGATAATTGAAAATGTAAAGATTAGATACATATTCGTGTATAAAATGAAATAATTCGTGTTCCCGTCAACAACGGGACCTGTAAACCGATTGATAAATTTAAATTCGAAAACATTAAATAGTGTCATTTTGACGACAATAAGGAGACTCTAAATTCCACGTGTATATATATAATTTTATGCGTGATCATATGAAAAACATGATAACGCATAAAATTTTACTTAATGGTCCAAATTTGGTAGTTTTTTTTTTTATTCAAAAATGTATACCGCAAACTTGATATCATAAAAATTAAAAGAAAGTATTAATACTAAATGTAAGACAATACCTAACATAGATTTGTTAATATTTTTTTTGTACCTT
This sequence comes from Pharmacophagus antenor, assembly GCA_018245475.1. Lineage (NCBI taxonomy): Eukaryota > Metazoa > Arthropoda > Insecta > Lepidoptera > Papilionidae > Pharmacophagus > Pharmacophagus antenor. The sequence continues at coordinate 25,047 of DWQX01000741.1, forward strand.
TATATCTCAATTTTTTTCCCTTGGAAATTTGAAAAATCTCTTAGCTAAAAAAAAACACTTTTTACCTGATTATAATTTATTTTGAACATTTTTGTGTTTCTTTTCAAATTTCTATTTGTTATCGATTCTATTGTACTTCTTTGTAAAAAGCACATGTGTACGAACAAGTTATTATTATTATAGCAACAATTTTTTTTATTTGAAATATAACTCATTAGAAATGGAATTTAATAACTCCCAGTGGAGAAAATAAATTACGCCACATGATAATTTTATTGATTTCTTAATTAGTATAAGACATTTTTAATGAGGATTCATTAAGACTCTCTTAGGTAGTCCCTTCTGAAAGACAAATTCGAAGATCCATCAATTTATTATTATTTGATTCTTTATAATAGGAACCGGGAGTCACTGGAGATCTAAACTCATCTAAAAATGTAAATTTCGTTTGGTCTGTTTTTGTCAGTTCTCTTATATAAAACTTATATAGTGACGTTCTATTACTTCGTCTGCATGTATACGTTTAAAAAATCTATGAAAAAGGTAGTATCTGCTCATAGTATTGTATTGTTTTAGAGAAATTTTTACTTTAGTGGTTAATATAATCGATATTTTAAACCAATCGTATTGGTTGCCTTGGTTAAAAAAATTTCAAATTCTTCAGTGTTCGGGTTACGCGAAAGCTACAATCTTATAATTTTATGAAATTGGTACAATCTTTGGTAATATATATCTTATATGTTCCGGTTAATGTATTAAGTAGTTTTAGTGTGGTGAAGCATATAGGTTCAATATTTTCTTCTATTATCATTATGTGCATTGAATGCTAATTACTGATACAATTAAGTATTAATCTAATTTTTTTTTTTCTTATTTAAGGACTATTGTAAATACATTCCTGTCTGATTATTCATTTACATAATATTCAAAACAATAATTTAGGCATACAAGATTAAATTCCAAAATAAATAAGACTTTCGATTCCATAATTAGTATGTTTTTTTATTGGTGGTAAGTTTATTTTGTCAAAAGCTATGTTGGTCGAAATTTTGTCTGTCTCCGTTGTGCAGCGGCGTACCGCTTGTCTTGTAATACTGAGGCTCCTACTTTGATTCCACGTATGAATAGTGTAATGTGGATGGTGCAAAGATTTTTTCGTACCTGCCCGGCTGACTACAACCCTCAATATCATTCTGACACCATCAGTGTGGCCTGGGAATCGAAACCAGCCCCTCTGCGTTATAATTAAGCGGTAAACCATTCCGCCACGGAGACGGTCAATGTTTCGACGAAATTATTTCAGTAAGAATCGAACAAGTATATTTGTTAGAATGTATTTCGGTGTAGATTTCCCAAAAGTCACAGTAATGGAAGAAGTGAGATTGATTTTATATCTGATATTGAAGCTGTGTGTATGTGTTTTTTTTTATTTATCGCCCTTTTATTTATTTTTTTTGTCTACAAAAGTCTCGTTGTTACGTACAGTGTTCTTACGACTCATCGATCAATCGTGTCATCGGATAAACACAGGCAAGACCCCGTACACCGCTGTACTCACTGTAATTGTGTATCTCCTTGAGCCTTTACACGAAAGACACAAGAAAGGAAAAAGAAAACCGACTCCTCAAGAACCAGCCTCCGTAATGACAAGAATAAAATATTTTTCTAATAAAATTCTCTATCTTTATTTGTCTTTGCTTTACGTATTATTTACAACCAATATAAATGAACTTATTATATATGGAAACTAAAGAAAATTAAGAGGTGTAAAATATTATGTTATATAACTACTTCATATTTTTTTTAATTTATCCATGATGTTTTAAGTACTTTTGCTTTCGTCGTATTAATATCTACTAACAAAGAAAGATTGGCTTTATTGAAAACTAAGTAAAGATACATTTTTGCTTTAAAGAGTAGAAAAATTTATAGATTTAAAAATAACATTTTGAAAGACTAAGGTACTTTGACAAATTTTAACACCAGATTTACCGTCACATTTTTATGGTTTTTATTTCGAGTGCAATGTGATTTTATGCATTATTGTATTCTAATATCTCCTGTTTCGCAATAAAATGCATAGAACAATGTTGCTAGAGGCTGTTTAAAAAATAAATTTGTTACATAAAGTTTAGCTAAGAATTAAAAGATTTATGTTACCACGACCAGTAAATGAATTGGCATTTATTATATTGAAATAAAGAAATTAAGAAAGTTTACGATCATCTTTGTGCGGCAAAAAGAAACTTCGTTCATGTTTATTACGTATTCACAATTTTCGTTTTGCAAATCTTTTTCGTTCGTATTGTAAAGCCTCCAGTGCATATTTTATGTTACAAACATTTTTGTTGTTAGCTTCCTTCACTTAGTGCTTTCGTGTTTAATTTTATAAGACTCTTTCTCTTAAGCTTTTAAAACAATTCTGAAATTTACTGTATGTAAACTTTGTTTTTAACAATCTTAGCTTAGTACGAAACTAGCAAACATCTTGTTGAAAAATTTGTGAATTGATGGATTTTTCTTTAAGAAATGCAGAAAGAATCTGTATGTAAATATTTACAAAACCTGCTTTACTAATATTATAATTAAATCACTCTGCCTTTTTCAAAAAATAAAAATTGTATGAACTAGTGTGTGTGTGTGTGTGTAAACATTTTTTAGTACTTTATTTAATTACGGAAAATTTAATTTTTTTTTTTATTTCTCCATTAAGCATATCATTCACGCTTTTTTGTCAAGGTACAACTATTAGAGGCAAAGAAGTAAATTTAATCATGATAAATGCTTAATTTACCGAAGTATTTTCATAATCCCATAACATACTTCCTATCGACAGAGTGTAAGAACTTTAACACAAGTGTTACGGGACGCGTCATTTTGACACAACAACGTGTGTCCGAATTTTCAGTTTTTTTTTGTCCTTTACGGCTACTTTGATTTACATTTATTTTTCTAAAAAAGGAAATATGAGGATTACTGTAATGAAATTACTGCGTCTCGACAAGGTAATCATGAAAAAATGTCCGTAAACCAAGTGATATTATTTGTCTTTTTTTTTAAATAAAGTTATGATGTAATGTGAATATGGTTATCTTGTATATTATAGTGTTAAACAAGGTTATAATTTACCACCAACTACAAGCGGTGGCCATACAATACATACGTATTGCCATACAAGCCCGAAAGTTCGACACCCCATTTAAGCAATATAATTCACTTGAAATTATCAAATAATAACCGCTATAAAGTCTTAACAGTACTATAAAGATAAAAAATAGTAAAATCAGGTAATTTATAGATATTTTTTTTATTATACGTACGTGCTCGGTCTTGCCCTGTAGGCACGGCCCTGACTACGGGCTGATGGATGTTTCGTGTTTACTTAACGCAGAAAGCCTAACATCAGTGGATATCGAACCCAAGCAACTTTAAATTCGTCTGCAAAATTCTACTTTAATGAACAGCTGAGCTACTATCCTTTATAGTATTAACAGTGCTAAAGAGTACACTTGGCAAGGACTTCGACAAAATTAAGTAATTAACTTTGGACATAAATGAAACAAGAAAATTCGGTTTCAACTTGTGTAATGTAAGCTTAACTTTGTTAGCATTGGGCAAGTGTTTCTACAATTTAGATAGTACGAAAGTTAGTAAAAGTAACAGCAAAGTGTAATCGTTAATACACCGCTGCGATAAATAATTTCAACGAAACTTTTTCGTTTTACATAAACAAATCGCAGCGGATATTTGGTTTATTACATAAAGATTAGACTTCTGAAAGCGGTGGCTGGATTTTATGGGCTTTTTGTCGGTCGCTTTGGAAGGCGGTGCTGTTTACTGGCCGGTTATTTTCGGTCGGCTTGACGTTTTCTGAAGTAAATCGGTTGTTGATACTAATATTATGATTGATTTTAATACACTCATATCATAATATTAGTACAAATTATACAACTATAATTTTCTGTGCTATGTCTTTTTAACCTTCTTTGTATTTTTTTTTCGATTGCTTTTTTACGTAATTTATTCAAATAATGTCAAAAACGATCAATGATTCAATTACCTCCAGAGGAAATAATTTCCAATTGTATCATAATAACGGTGAAACGGTAAATTGTACTCGAAGAAATATTATGTATAATGCATGATAATTTATATTTGTTATTGGTTTTTTTTATGAAATTATATTCCAATGATATAATCAATTATTACTGTTTTAATGTTATTTTTTGACTAATAATGTTTTTTTTTCTTGATTATGGACCAACTCGATCTCTATTTCATGTGATGTTAAGTGACTAGAGGCTGTAGATGGTGAAGAGTGCTCGCAGAACAATGCCGTTATGGCGGCAGATTTAACTTGAGGGTGGTAGTTGGTCATGCGGGTCCCATAAATCCTAGCAACATACAAATTCTTCTATTGTGGCCCAGGGTTCGAAGGATCGAACCTTTAGCAAATTACTTAAACCTATGCGATTCTTTCTCTGATATCCGCAAGTCGCGCTTAAGAAAATTGATCATTACAAAATAGAACAGAGTTCGCTTAAACTGTAATAAATACATATTAATATGTATATTCACTAAATTATTGGTTCGAAATAAGTAAATTTTCTGAACGTTTTTTGGGCAATGCAGTCTATACTATAGTTTCGGTTCTTTAAACTTGATCTAGATGTAATGTACACTGCTATTCCGTCTTAAATGCTTTACTCCAAGTAGATCATTGCAATGAAACACAAACACAATTTCCTATACGAGCTCGCGGATATTCTGTTAGCTGTACCGTAGATACATATTCTTGACTATCTAACATTCTCTCCAATTGTCATTAATTCGAATGTGAATATTAAATAATATCTCATGTATTAAATAGTAATAAATAAAGTAAAGAAATCATACTCTTTTCACAAAAAAAAAATTTCGGTTTCATTTTACCGCTCTCTTTCATATTTTTTCTCGTTCACTAAGCCGATTAATTATCGAGCACGGAACGTTAACTAGAAAAAATTAAGTATTCAAAGTGAAGTATTTTTAAGTTTTTAATAAGTTTCATCAGATTAGAAATTAAAATTAAAAATTGTTTCTCTTCTCTCCGTCGATTTTACTTTTATAAACCATATAATAATGGATTCCAAGCATTTTTTTTATAAATTAAACAAAAAAATCATATTCTAACTATGGTTCCCGCAGTGTTTTTTTTTTTAAAAAAGGCTCAACAAAACTTTTTGGGAGAAATTACTCACAGATTATTCTTCGGAGCGATATCATATATTTCCGTTAACAGGTTTGATGTATCTCGTTCACAGCGAACAGCTATGGCAAAATAAATATTGTTCACGTGTTCGCAAAATATATTTTGCAAGGTGAACTCAATTTGTACGACAATAAAAATATGGGAAACATGAAAGAAATTCGTCGAGACGCGATGTCAACAGGGTACTGTTTATTGGCCATTTATCCCGCGAAAAAGTTCATTACACGATGTTATCACATACGCGATAAAATTTCATCGATGATAATGAAATTTTTTATTCTTTTCCCACGCCTTCGTACCCTCTTTTCCTGTTCAATTTGTGTAAGGAGAAATCAGTTGTTGATTGAATAAATTCTCTCTTGTCGTTCACCATCAGGGTTCGTATTTCTATAGTTCCTCCCTCTGTTAGTAAGCGATAGTATGCAAGGCAAGTAATAGTGTTGTTTCTGTTTCAATATCGTAATAGCTAGTGATTTTTTTTTTATCAGTAATGGCCAAACACTTAACCCCAACTTCACACGATGCTTAAGGCTGCTTTGCACTGCGACCGGAACGAGCTCTGTACGGAGTACTCTTACTTGCCGGACTCCATAGAGGTGTTTCCACTGAATAAATGTGAGCGGAGCGGACTAAACGAGCATGAAGAGTCACGAATCCGTGCGGACTTCGCTCGACTGGCAACACTGATTTTGATACGAGCATCATCACCGCAAGCAAGTGAACTGAGCGTATTCAGTAAGTTAAAATGGTTCTGATGTGTCACGACATCGCACGCTAGCTTAGAACTGACTGACATTCGGAACCCTCGATCCCATAAATAAAGACCTTCTACGTTTTTACGTTCATCTTGTAGATTGTAAAACATTCGCTATTAATCGCTTTCAACAGTCTGTTCGATATGGTTGCTCATCCAAAAGTCTCTTTTTTTGGTGTTAAAGAAGTAAACAATTTATTATTCTGTCATTATAATTTCAAGCTTTGATCCGATTTGCGGCTGCAACGTTTCATTTTATACTGGCTGCCAAAACAACAAAGTCCGCGTCTAATGATAAGTTACAAATCTCGCCAACCTCGCTCGCACCACAGTCCGCTTACGGTGGAAGGCAAATGCTGAAATTCTAGTGGTTCTTTCCTAGTGGTAGTGCACTATTTTACTCCGGTCCGCTCGGTTAGCTAACTTCATTTCCGCTCATTTTATAATGGAAGGCGGGCGTAGATAGCAACGAGGTGGTAAATGGGTAAAACATGCTCATCAAAGATACTCCCACGTGTATAGAACAGCCGATACGGCAGTACTGGCGGCAGATTGACATTGAAAGTGGTAGCTAACCAGTTTGATTCAAAAAACCTTAGCATTATCCAAACTCCATTCCTTACGACGTCCCAGAATCGAACTGCCGTCCGTGTTACGAAGCGAACGGTGAATCACTGCGTGTTTAATGCAATTACGAAGGTTTTTTTTTATATTTAGGAGTTTTTGTGTATTTTTATGAACACGGCGTTTGCGTGTTATAGGTATGTTAACATTGAAATATAACTTTCAAGGTTTGTGTGTGAACTTTTCAGTATAATCCGACAGACGGAATGAATCAGAAAGCTTTTTCATTTAAAAATTTCACGGTTGAATAACTGTCATAAAAAATATATTATAATTTATTGTATATATTGTTTGATATTTTTTTTGTTATCAGTTATATGATGTTATATTTTTAATCCCTAATATAATGAAACACTGCAATTTTTTAAGCTCCCATATGCGAGATTAAGCTTAAACAGGCTTACGAATCGAAAAATAAAACAAAAGCGAAATGTACGTTATTTATTATTAACGGGCAGCTAGCTAGCTCTTTCACACTTTGGAGATTTCTTACATTTGTTTTATTTAACATCGTCTCTGTAAACGATTACCTTAGGGGCAATTCTACTATAACTGTGTAATTACTAATGTTTTGATCTTTTATTAAACATGTAATTTGTACGGAATAACATTTAGTTCTTTTAATATATAAATAATAATCAATTTGTGGAAACGGTTTACCATTTAATTTATGAAAAAAATTATTTTATATTTGCCATTTCAGAATTACCACTAGTAATAAAAATTTGAAAATAAAAATGCAGCGTATTATTGTGGTGAAAAAAGCAAGAGAGAGAGAGAAAGAGACAAAGGGTGAAAGAGAAAGAATTACAAAATCATCTTTGTGATATTAATTTAAAGTCTAATTGTAAATATTTATGCTCATAACCTCTCTTAAGCTACCACGAGGAAAGTAAAAAACTTTCTTGGAGAGGCTGCTTCGATGTAGAGTGATGTAATAATTATTAAACAAGAAATTATGACATAAAGAAGAATTAAACCATAAAAATAGACGCATTATAACCTCTTTTCTATCTCAGTAATACTTATAAATATTTTTTCCCAATAGCGACTTCTTAAAAATACATAACGTATTAGTTCATAATAAATTCCGTGTTAATTATCTCGTGTACAACACGTTAATGCATAGAAATGAAAAGCTCTTAATGGGTGTTTCATTTATGCACATTGCTAATGGGTTATGCATTACGCTACTCTTTGAGAATTCGCCTAATGTAAATTTTATCGTATGCAATTATAAATTATGTTGAATTTTTAGTGAATGTATCTAAGAAAGACTTAATTTTTTCATAATAGATTCATAATATTTATAGTATTTATAAAAAATAATATCAGGAAATGCTGCATAAAACATTGTTTTAATAAAAACTAGAGGTCGCATATTGTTCGAAATTCTACCGTAATAATAAATATATCTTCTATCAATATGATATCACAATATTTAAACTTGAATAAAAGAATATACAAATTTGTGTGTGTGTTTGTGTATGTCAAATGAATGGTGGTGTGTGGCTATTTATTACTTTAACGTATTAATAGTGCATTATCAGAAAAACTATTAGTTACCTGCGTCTTTCTTTGTCAGACTGCATAATTTAGTTAAAAAGGAGTACAAAGATTTTTCTTCATGTTTAAATATATAGACAGTACGGAGGCAAAAAAAAGACTTACCAATTTACCCAGCCTCAGTTGTTACGCTTTTTTATAATTTCGAAGAACTAACATAAGTGCTAAAATAACGCATAGAAGATGCGCATCTACTTGAGTACCTCTGACTTGTTGTCGGTATAATAAGGTAAATAATTTATAGCGCTGTGTTAACATATAAATATGTCGATCGTAGTATACAGCATTTATTAGGCTTTAGATATGACGAGACGTTTAACGAAACCTCTTTCATTAATCTCATAAAAAAATTATGAGTAAAATTTATAATAATAATTTTGGGTGAAATTGTTTATGAAAAATTTAATTGTACAAAGCGCTGCTCCCATTTTGAGCCTATGTTCCAAACAATGGTCCGTTGCGGTCCAAAGAAAGCGTTCATTGTCCAACACGGAAAATTACTGAAACCACTTCAGTCCCAATTTGTGATTTCAATTAGGTAACTTTTTTTTTCTGGAAAATTTTAAACATTTCATCACGAAACGTCGTGGTGTGACAGCGATAAATAATAATCACTAAAGTTTGATTAAAAACTTCTTTATTAAATTTAAATAAAGATAAAATTTGTTAGTGAAACTAATTGTGGACAGGTTGTTTGAAGTGTTTTCGAATATATTTTTTTCGATTAAAGCGCCTCTTTGCGGGACTCTATGACAAAGTGAAACAAAAATTAATCTGCCAAATTCCGCTTTGTTTAATCGCAAATAATACGACGTCGAACAGTCGAACCCGTGACTTTCTCCGAGAATGCCACGTGTGGTTGCGGAATGGTTCGTGATCGCATTTTAATCGCGGTTTTTGCGATTGATCAAAGCGGAAATCAGCAAATTAATTTTTGTTTCATTTGATACGTTTTTATTCATTCATTTAACCGGGTTCGACTTATTCATTAATTTACATATTTATATTTACATTATAATTATATACATGTATACATATCTTACTACTTCCAATGAAAAATATCATTGTATCCTCATTATAAGTCTTGCGCCAAAAAAGCTTTTAAATATATAACATGTAATTAGATGTTGCTATCTTTCTCATCGCAATAATAAAAAACGTAAAAGACATTTTGCACACACAAATTTTAAATATTCTTTCTTCTACTTCTGTTTTCAGAATGCTAAATAAGGTACTTTGTCCTTAAAGTATTTAGTTGTTTACGGCAACGCAGTTTCGACTCCCCGAATGTTGCGGCTGTCTATGGGCGACGGTGATAACTTTCCGTCAGGCGAACCGCTCGCTCGTTGGCCTACTCTTCCCATAAAAAAAATGTTAGACTCCTACTCTATTGTACGAATTATTACATAATACAGTATGTTAACCAATATTTCAGTTTCTTATACATTTTATATTGATACACTAATCACTCACATGTTTCTCTAGGCGTAGTTTTTTTATTTAATATTAAGATTAATCCTTCACCAGTATGTCAAACATAGTCACATAACGTACCATCTACAGTCTATCCTCAAAGCATAAAAAGTTTCATTGAAATTTGAACTCTTTCTGTCTTTTACTAAGGAAGAATTTTATTAAACAACATATCACAAAGAACATACTTTAAATTTCATATATCTACAGCCAGCGATTTAGGCTGTGCTTATAAAATATATAATAGATAAGCCAGTGAATGAGCCAGGAGTTGAAATCCATATCTGTAGGTTACTATCTATCTACGTGTACACAGTATACGTGGAAAACGAATGAATTCCTAAACGAAAGCTAATATGGTATTAATCAAAAGCCTAGTAGTGCCAACACAATATAGTTATTTTACTACCTTTCTACTGCAGACATTTAAAAATATAACGCTGCAATTTAACCTACCGTAAACAATTAAATCAAATGCCTGCACCATATGTTCTAATTCGATTCATTGTTGCGTACCGCAAATGCTACAGTTGTTCAAATGACAAGGCGTAAAGACACTTCCGTTTCCGACGTTTCAGCGAGAAACGATTTTAGTTAGTTTTTGTAGTAATGAATTATTCGATACACAAAAATGTAAATTGTACTTTTAATTTTATACATAGTTGTACTGCGAAATAATTTTTAAAATATTATTGTTGTGATTTTATGTGTTACCGCATATTACGCAGTCAATTTATTTATTGTTTATTCAATCTGTCAGAATATTTTTGAACGACCACATGGAAGGGCTTTTTGACGCGTATATTTTTAATTCATGACCATGTATATATATTTTTTAAAAGGATAAGCAATGGTCGATCGGCAATGGGCTAACACTCGAGCTCGATTTCAAAATAATCCCCTAGATGGTAAAGAACGGTTGCTCAGAATTCTTTGGCTCTCATATCTTCAATTGCCAGAACAGCAAAACTGTTATAGCGGCAGATTAAGAGTGGTACATAGCCGGATGGATTCGAGAAAACCCTACTACCATTCAAACTTGACTATCTTTAAAAAAACTAAAAGTGCTAAAGTTGCGAAAAGCGTGAAAAAACTTCAATCCTCCTAACAAAAAACTTGTAAAATTGTTCTTGTATTTTAACAAATAAGAATTCTCTTCATGAACATTTCTATTCTTTCTTTGTTCTTTTCAAATCTAAATTCGCCGTAGATTTAATAAAATTTATTATTATTGTGTCTGTTGACTCTTAAGAATCATTAAATGTATAATTTATAAATGAATTCGTTCTTGGCCTGTATTAACGACATCTTCGTATACTTTAATCATTCCATTAATTCCGTTATTATTTATCGTTAAGCAATTCTGATTTTTATTATAAACTGTTTACCTCATAATTTGCTTTAAAATTTTGTTTTGTATTTTGATAAAATGAAGCACACGCAACTTGAATTTGTAATAAATACATTTACGATGTAAATATTTCTTATAGTGTCTCCGTGGTGCAGTGGTTTATCGCTTGCCTTGTTACAACATCCCGCGTTTTATTTCCGGGCTACATGAGTATTAGAGTTTGAATACTGATAGTGCTTCTTTGAACCAGCCTCGCTAGATACAACCATCAATCTGCCGCTATAACAGCGTCGCTGTATTCCGGCAGTCAAACGTGTGACAGCCAGAGTATTTTAGGCGAAGATATTTCATTTGCCGTCTTCAGCCTTTTTGTCAAACCCAGTGCTTATTTGCCGCCATATTGCATTGCTTTGTTCCGACAGTCGCATTAGATTGATGCATATAATGTTTATGATGTGTTTAACGGGTAAATGTTTAAATAAAAGTGGTCCCGATTAACAAGTGTAGAATAATGTTAATCTCTATTAGTCTTGTTAATTATCATTATGGGTACATCGTAGTCGGAGC
>DWQX01000742.1:0-36620 GCA_018245475.1 Pharmacophagus antenor
CTAACTTTTGGAGTTTTATTCAATATTGTAATTTTTTCAAGGTGGTCTCAAACTTTTGGCCGGCAGTGTATATATATGTATATATATATATGTGTGTGTGTGTGTGTGTGTTGATGGAAAGCGTGCGTGGTGAGTCTCGTGCATTTAATTAAATCAGTGGGTGCGCTCGGTTTGCGTGCAGCGGTGCATTTCCGGCGCCCTGGGGCGCTGCGCTTTTTCCAAGCGGGGACGCGTTAGGAAAGCGCGACCGGTCGTCATCCGAGGAATTGAATTTTTCACGTATAACTGGTTTGATAGCTTATGTGTGTGGAGTGGGGGGCCGCGAATACGACGCGCCGGTCATTAGCGGGCCCGCAGCCAGGCGCGCGCGCGTGCTCATATCAAACCGTCAGATTACATTTCAATTAATTGACGCCGTTATGATGGACGTGTTAGTGTGTACATAATTAAGCCTTTTTTAATCTCTACTTATTATTCTTTATAGTACTGGTTTTATAGCATCAGGTTTATTTAAGGCACATAATGCTAAAATTAATTTCATGCAAAACAGACCAGGCTAGCCGACAGTGGAGGGTGTGTGTGTGGACCTAATTTTCTTATATCATTTGGGTAACAATTCAAGGTCATATCTCTGCTCGTGGCGGCTATATGGAGTTTAGAATGATACTTATTGGTGTTTTCTTGAAACAATTTGGATGTGTAATGATTGTGGCAAAGAAGTGTTTCTGTTCGATAAACATTAAGTTTTAATTTACGTATTTATCCTCAAAATGTGTGTAATATAAGAAAGGAAAGGTTTATTTCCATTGTTGAAATGAAATCACTTCACAGACTATAATATACTTACGATTATTTAAAAAGAAGTTTAGCTATGTGGAGCGTAGCCTAGTTAATGGAGGATAGGACAATATTAATAGAACGTGTTTGTGACTAGTGTTGGAAGAGGTGCGCGCATATATATGTGGTGATAAGTGAGGTAATTCATAATCGGTGACGTGAAGTGAAGGAATGATGCGACATTCAGCCAACACTACCGCTTGGACTGCCCCGGGCGAGGTTTGGGAATACGTCAGTCAACTTGTTAGCTCTTACCACGATCAGCATAATTGTCAGGTGAATATGTTTATAAGTCGCGTTAGGATTATATAGATGAGTGGACTTTTTGAACAAGGGGAACAGATGAACACACATTTTATATGCAATCCGATAAAGGAACTTGTAGTTTTACTATACTATCCATGACAATGAAGCTTGACTTTTATAAATTCCACAAGATTATTTTTGTAACAGATTCGATAAATCCACTCTCACAAGAATACCGCATCCTTTCAAGTTTATTATATTATAACAGTTCTGATGAGAAAAAAGAATACTTTAATGACATTTTATAAACATTTTACTTGATTACATACGCGATAATTACGTATAACGAGTACATCGATTTTGTTTATATCAACTGTACGAATAGGTTATAGACCAATATAAAAATATTCATTGCTGTCTCTAGTGTAATCCCATTAGCAAAGCGCTGCGCTGAAGCGTTAACTAGAACATTATAATAATTATTCTGTAAAGTCGTTGATTTAGCTTTTGAAAATAATATAGCTCTTTTTTCTTTGAGGTGCTTTTCGTATTTGGGGTTTTAAAGTCTATAAAAAAAGATATGTTACATACATAATGAAAAGCCAAGTTAGTATTTAAGAACGGCGTCAATTGAACATTCCAGTAAAAAAATATCTCAGTTTCTTTTTTTTAAAACATTTTAATTGTGTCGAAGTCAAATTCGCGTGCCAGGTGGATTAAAAGATCTGTTTAACTAGGATTTTTTTATCGGTTATGGGTTACCTATTGACATAAATTTCACCTGATGTTAGTAACAATGAGGTTGTAGATGGTAAAGCGTTTTCGCCCAGAATATATCTGGCTCTCACATGTAAGACTGCCGGAACACAGCAATACTGTTATGGCGGCAGATTGACATTAAGTGTTGTAGCTAACTAGGCGAGTTCGAAAAACCTTACCGTCGTCCAGAATCCACTACTCCTGTGGCCAGCCTATCGAACCTGGGAACTCTAACAAGGCAAGCGAGTAAACCAGTGTGTCACGGAGGCAGTCTAAGTGTTATTTCAGATTCATTTTAGTTGAGCTGTTTATTTCATTTATGTTCCCGAAGTCGAAGTCCTGTTCTCCTGGAATTGTCTGCTTCGATACCTAACTTGAGATCGGCCCTGAGTGGTAGGGTTTTCACTTTTGAAGAGCGGGCAGCTCTTCTGATAATTTCCCAACCTTTTTGATAAAAGTGCATGTTAAAAAGCTTCGTTTTCGCTGTACATTATCTTTAAAATTAAACCTTAGTTGACCTCTTGCCTGGAACTACTGTTACAACAGTACGATTCTGCAGAGGCCATTGCCAATCAGCTAATGCTGATTGGCAATCGTCTTCATTTTGATATAACTATTTGTTGCTCAGTTTTCCTCCTTTTTCTATACACCTCAGGGACAAACCATTCCCCGTCGATCTTTTAAGTTCGCCGGACTCGCTTTCCCACCATGAAGTTTTTAAATAGGGTCGTTTAGTAGCGTAAGTGTCATCAGGATGTAAATAACCTTTTTTTTTGTTTGCGCGGGGAAATGCATTATGCACCTTATCCCCCCCGTGGGAGGGGAGACGTGTGTGGGACTACCAGCGTCCTGGGAAGGTGACCCAGGGGCTACCCATTAAAACCCCGCGGCAGTAAACCGCTAGTCCTCCTAGCTCCCTCCTCCGCCGTCCCAGACCCAGTCCTCATTGCCCGACGAATCGGACGACGATGACGGGGTAAGGGTGGCTTCGGATGAGCTGGACAGGGTTATGGGAAGCCGATTGGATACGACCACAACCCCGTCGGAGGATGCCCGCTTTCGCAGGCCCGCCTGAGGATGTAAATAACCTAACCTAAAATAAAAAGAATATTTATCTATGTATTTTACATGCCAATAATTATGACACTGCTAGAATTCTGTTTTAAGTTGTAAGTACAAAAAGTTTATCTTGAACATGTTAGATTTATTTCAGGCTGCATAGTGGTCACTTTTTATTTGACGGCTCTTAATTTTTTAGATTATGATTGAGCCAGGTAAGAAAACCGGTTGAGTACTTTTGACTCCATCGTCTTTTGGTGACATTCGCAAAAAGCTTGCAGTTATATATTTTAACAGACTCCCAATCGACGCCTGAACACTACCTCAGTCGCTATAAGCTGTGACTGGTACTTAAACCGGTTTCAAGGAAAATGGCAATTCGCACGTTATACAAATGTATTTTTTTTAACAAAAATCATACTGATTATAAATAAAAACAGAAATAGATATTTGAACTTAAATTAATATGGTGCAAAATCAATCTTGCCTACATGTCACTCTTAGGGAAAATTTTTTTTATAGGTCCAAATTCGAAGTACAATATTTCAGAAGAAATTATTATCAAAATACAACTACTTTATCAAAAGTTGTGACCGATAAAATACATAGTCAAAAAGTAAATGTGCGCTTCTATCATTACGTCATTCAGTCCTATTTCTACCTTTCTCCTTTTAGTCGGTTAAAAAGGTATATCTGAATTACCTAATGCTTATTTCGTATTTACACGCTACTAGCGCGAGCATCAATCTGCAATAAAAAAATATTAAAGAATTATTTATCTGTAATCTACTACATTAATGTGATTCTTTTAATTTTGTAAACAATCCAGATTATTATTTTCGCTTAGATTTATGAAAATCCAGTGCCATTCAGGGGAAGCAAAACTTCAATCAATAATAATTTTGATATTTTTATTTCGTGGATGTTAAATGTTAGAACAAATATTAAACACATTTATGGCCGAGATAGTAAATAACGCGTATATTTGTGCGAGTATATTTTTTATGAATTCTAAAATAAAATTTTTAATTTCATTATATGATAATGTAGGGAAAAAAGTATTATCATGTAGTAAGATTAGTAAAACAATTATTATTAAGCGCAGTAAGCGTATTGATTTTGAAGGTAAAATTATTACAAATTTCAAAGATTATTAAAGAAAGTCTTAAATATTGTGAATTATATGTAAAAACAAAACGAATCAATCCTGAAAAACATTATTGTTATAAATTTAACATTGTGCTACAATTCATAACAA
This sequence comes from Pharmacophagus antenor, assembly GCA_018245475.1. Lineage (NCBI taxonomy): Eukaryota > Metazoa > Arthropoda > Insecta > Lepidoptera > Papilionidae > Pharmacophagus > Pharmacophagus antenor. The sequence goes on from DWQX01000742.1 coordinate 4,160, forward strand.
GTAATTTCTGGAAATGCAACTAAAAGGCCTACCTCCGATGCCACTTGCACGTCGATTTTTTTATGCACGAAAGCGATCGCTCTCATTTTTAAATGGTCTTTATATAAACTATTCCGCGATTTTTCATACCGGTTGTATTCATAATAAACACGTTTCATCGAGCCACTTATTATGCGCTAACTATATTTATAAGGACGTTCTTCTAAATTTACGAAATCTCAAACTCATCAGTTATCGGTTTGTTTTCCCTCTAGCCATATGATTAATTTGTTATATTCGACCTTTCGTCACTACTCGATTTACTAGTAATAGTAATAATTACTATAATCTAGTTTTACTATAATCCTCTTTTAATTTTATAATACTTTATAGCTTACATTGACGTTGATTTATCTAGTATAAAATTACAATAAAAACTTTTAATTTCACTGTCCGAGTTATAACAGGATTATTGCGTATTTGAGGAATGGCGTGGAGGGCGCGGAGGGCGCGCGAGGAATCGGGATAAGCCGGTCTAACGAGCGCCTTGCCTTTACGTCGTTCAATAAAGCCCTGGCGACAACTAAACATCGTGATGGGGCTGACGAACAAGTTACCTATGTAAGAATGCCGTTAGTAACATGATTGTTAAGAATGATCAATTCTTTGTTATTCTCTTGTTCATTCAAATTATTATCCAGAATTAGTTTTTTCTAGTTATCATGGACGATAATATGAATATTTATAAATACTTCCAGGATTTTATTTATAATCATATGTAAATATGTCGTGGGTACATAGGCTAACTCTCGACTCAAAAAGAGGACTGTTACAAGTTTAATGTCTGGTTATGGCATCGTACCTCGCAAAACAGCGAAATCAATTTTCACGTATTATACTTGGAAAGATTCTGTATCACATTTCACTATTTTACTTTAAAGTGTCAATTTAACTACATGTAACTCTGTATTATATACATATTCTAACTGCTATTTTATAATATAACAGCGACATGCGTTAAAAAGGGCTTTCAGTTAATGGTAAATATTATCGCCTACCTCATAGAATGCGGTGTTTTTGACAGTCAAAGTAGCAAACCTTTTTTATGTTTCTATCCTTGAGACAAATGGATCATTTTGGAAAAACATTTTTGTATTTATTTTATAAAAGCCTGCTACTCAGCAGATAGTATTTTAATGCAACTCTTTATTTTACATATATGATTTGTAATATTTTGTGTATCGTTTTTTCTTGCAAATTATTTAACAAAAAATCGCAGTACTCTACCGATACTGTATACTCGTGGAATATCTATTACAATCCTAGTATTTTTCTATACAAATAAGATGAAGTATTCTGCATTATGTACGTGTTATGATTCGGTACGATATAAAAATAACTTTATCTTATATCTAATAATGCATAATGAAGTTCGGAAATAAATGGTTTACATGGTTGTCGTCTTAAACTGGTCCCACTAACCGTTTTGTTTTATACAAAGGCATGGGGTAGCGAGTCTTAAGAAATTGTTACTATATCATTTAGAATCGATTTTTTCTTTTGTTTCCTTATAGATTTGATTTGAATTTATTAAGAGTTAAAAAGGACATATCAAGTGCTAAGGTCAATTACTTTAGTAGTAGAGTAGCGAGATCTCTTTATTGTTTACTCTACTTGAGTCTTTTTGGATGATTATTATATTATTTCGTAATAATTCGTTCAAATTAGTATAATAAAATTTAAACTTCAAGGGCATTTCCGTTTTGAAAATATTGTAATATATTATACACCATAAATAGATGTATAATATATCTTTTTAGCTGACGATAAGGAGTTTCTCAATTGTACTAAATCTTTTTTATTGAGTGATCCAATTTTGATCATTCTTTTTTGTTTGAGTCTATCTGAAAGTTGGTCTCATAAAATTTTTATCAAAAGGTGTGAAAATGTGAAAATGGAAAACATAGATTTTGAAATTTATGTTGTCACAATTACTGTTTATCGTCAGATCTACCTTTGGTGAAAAAGAACTTGTTATTATCATAATAATATATTTTCGTAAACTGTGTCTCCATCGCATGAGTGATGCATGTACAAATAAATAAGGTATTGATGAAAATAAAAACATCTTTATAATGTCCCTCTTGATTGTTACTTTATAAAAATTAATCTGTATATTTTTGAAAAAGATAATGACAACACTAGCCATTTTTTATTCATAAACTTAACACCCCCTAGACGTTAAGATCGGCCATGTACTTTGTTTTATATATTGGTTGCTAAAAATTAAAAGTAATTTATTTATTACTATTTGTTAATTTTAAAAGATTTTCTCTCTTGAAATGTAACCTAAACACATGTTTTGATGACATCTATCTAGTTCAAACTATGAAGCAATATTCGCTAGTCTTAAAATATTACTGCTCTCATAACTTTACGGTATTCATGTTTTGTTAAAACATTATCGACCGGTGGCGAAAAAGAAATTCTCTCATCTTGTTGTGTTTTTCTCGGTAAACTGTTTACCGCTCAGTTTTTTTTTTCATTTAAAAATGAATTTGTGAAGGTAAACTGTATAGTCGTCTGAAAGTTTGTCTCTCGATAGGCATTAGGTACAAAAGTTAAAATAACGAGCTAAGTAAAGTAAAAAGTAAGTGGGCGAGCGGCGAGTACGAAAAGCCTAAAAATCGGTTACCGGTTGATAAACTGTTAAGACCGCAACTCGGTAGAATCGTTCATTGCTTTTCTTTTTATTTAAGAAGGCGTGCGATCGCATGATCGTCTATTATATTATCTATTGAAGCCAATTTATCTTGCGCTGTGTTATGGGCAGATTTTTGACATGGCATCGTTATTTCGTAAAACAGCCAAATCTCTAGTAATATTTTACACATGATTAGAAAGACCTCGACTATGAATCGTTAAGTCAATTACGGGGCGAGATATTCGGCCACAAATCCAAACTCGTGACGATGTGAAGGAATTTTTCGGGAATTCTATTGTAAATGGTAAACAGCTTTAATGAAAAATGATGAATTATGTATTTTTGTTAAATTATGTATGAATTATGAATTATTGTAATTTTTGAGGGATGTAAATGACTGACAGGATTATTCATTATAATTTTAAACCAATTGTTATAACCCCTGAACCAAAAAAAGCCGTTACAATTATAACGCGCATGTATTTGTGTTTGTTTATAAATTTGTACTCAGTATTTCCGTTGACTGAACCGTTTTTAACAATTTTATGTTTAAAAGCCAACGTGATTGTCTTTTTTTAGGTGTTTTAAAATATCTATTATACCGTTTAAATACTATAGGCTCTTTCTAGTTGTCATGGAGGAAACTTATTATGTTTAAAATATAAAAATAATATTTGTGAAATCTCATATTATTTTCAATTGGACGTATAATAAATCATATATATAGTTTTTACTTAAACTGATTTGAAAAAAAATCTTATGAATATTTTATTGGATGCTATGTTTTACGAACTCAAAACTGGTAATTGAACTTTTTAGCTTCTTATAACAAGAATAATAATGTTGTCGATATAGCTTATCGTCTGTGTTAGGTTGAATAGTTTAGGAGTGATGGTAGTAACTCTATTACATCTATAACATCAGGGGTGGCAAGTGCGATTCCCGATCAGAACAAACATTTATGAGGTAAACGTTTGTGTTTGTTTTGCATCTGTTTGTTTATCTATATTTAAGAATTTATTTAAATATATCTACTTATGTATATCGGTTCCTGATAACCCATCTTACAGGTGCGGCTTACTCTGTATCTGTATATAGTACTCAGATCCCAAAATAGGTAGTATTTTGGGATCAGAGTACTATGTGTGAAATGTTCCAGATTTCAATTTATTTATTAAAACAATTAATGCATTTAAATAATACTTTTTTAATTTTCAAATAATACTTGTATTCATTTTATATTTTTTCTTAAGCATGTCGGTTTTGTGAATAGGTATAATATGGTAATTGGCACTTATTAGTCCGACGGTTATTCAAATTAGACTCCGTTCTTCGGTCGATGTTATCGTGTTACGGATTAAGAAGTCTTGGGCTATCCCATCTTGTCAACATCAGAAAAGTTGCCACTGCATGCAGTTGTCAAGTGTAAAAATTTTACCTATGTATTTGTGCTCTGATAAAATTGCAATATTAATTTATTATGATGATTCTTCGTCATGGCAAGTTTTTGTAGAATGTAGTAATTATATGTTACGAAAATATTAATATTGTAATGTACACAAACAATACAATTTTGTAACTGCCTATTTTAAGGTGACAAATATGAAAGTGATGAATAAAACAAAAGTAACATGTAAACTATTTGGAAGTATATAATATATGGCAATATTTTAAAAATACTTTGCCCTAATGTAGCGTTTGCTGTCCGAAAAAATGACGTATTTATTGAGGGCTGGGAGTGTTATTACATGAGGTTTTCCGTTTATTTGGCTCCCCAAACGTGTGCACGTTAATTAGGCACGGTCAGGATCTAGCGATAGTGATCGCTGGCCATGGTAATGGTAGGCCTAATTCTGAGTCACACAGGCGACGCTGCCGCGGCTCGCTCCGGGTGCTCGCTCACACGGAACAATGCAACCCTCGCTACGGATCGGCTCATTTTTAAAACTTTCTTTACTAACTTTGCCTACATAACTACCGTACTTGTTAACAGATCCCAAATTGTAATGAAAACATTCCATGACAATCGAATCGCGGGTTGAATTTCTTACCCCATATCACAGTTAAGATATTTATTTCCTAGTTTTACTTCATTGTATAAAATACAGCTTACCATTACCTCAATACTTATGTTTCTTTTACGTCATTTCTATACAACTCTATAATAAAAGTAATAATCGCAATTGTCCATTTTGTTCAAAAAATAATAAATTAGTTCTTTTTAAGTTGTGCACTTAGATAGATGGTAATGATTTTCAGATGTCCTGAAATGTTTAAATCTTAAAACAATTGTGCGTATAGTGAAGTTGTTTATTATCGGTGAGTATTCGAATCTAATGTAAGAAACTTGAAGCATATATTTTATTTCCTTGGTGGTTACCCAATGGTTCTGTTAAGAATAGCTGTACCGGTTAAGCTAGAAAAATTCATGTGTTACTAACATTTTATTAAGTATTTTTTTTTAATATTGTGGAAATTCGTAGTGCTTTATAAATAACAAATACAAAATTTTTATTGTTCTTATCAGAAAAAAATAGTTTTTTAATGGCCAACATCTGCATATTGCTATTCTACAATTTTCAGAAATTGAGAGGTATGTATACATTTAAATTCAGTTACTATTTGTAATGTTCTGATTTACACCGCATTTTGTTAGGAATACCAAATATTAATCTACATGTTATAGCATACTAGCTTATAGTCAAATGCTGTTAATAATTATTCGAGTGATCAAGTGTTAGCATTCGCGGTCAATTATTGACCGGAGTTCAAATTTTTTAAGATAGCCACGTGACGCCATAAACTCCGAAGTTAAATTAAAATGCATTGGCTTGTTTCATTATAAATGAAAAGATATCTCTAGTCATGCCTGTTTTCCGAAATTATTCCGAAGAGCACAACGCACAATAAGACCTAATTGCAGCACGTTAATTCGGCGTGCCACTAAATTATACTTAAAAAGTGGAACGGAAATATAATCATTGCTAATGTAGGGAAAAATGGGATCCACATCAGATTTAAATCAAGTTAAAATATATGATACAAAAAATTACAATACATAGAAAAAAAATCTTGGCTAGTTAAAATTGATAAAAAAAAAATTATGATTAGACTAACCAGTTGTTAAACTAAACGATAATAAATTGATTCACAGCATTAGTACTTTCACCCTGTTCTGAATATAAGTTGTCAACACTACTAGCGAACAGAGGACAATTTTTATTTTTTGGATTTTCAGGTTTTGTTAACTACTGAAGCATTTGCCAAATTCTTAAATATAATTCTAATTTAGGTATAACTTTATTTTTTAAAAACTGATAATGGCATACAATCTGAAGGATTTAACGAGTGCATGGATTCTCGCCGTTTATTATTAGAATAAGCGGTTACCATTGTTTCTGTAGAAAACACTAAACTAGCAACTACTGGTACTTTTCCCTTAAGTGTAATTGTATCGTTTGAATATTTTGTAAGGTATAATTTTGGAGTAATATAGGGTATGATATATAACATATTGTATTTGTTTATTATAAATAATGCATTACGGTGCCATCTTCGTGCTTAAAATTTAGCTTTTAAGTATCATTATTGCAACGTTTCTTTTGATGTGCTCTTAAACGGATAAAGTCGGCAAACAGTTTACTTTTTTTTTAAGCGTTCCGCACTTGTGTACAACACTATACAACGAATGAATGACATCATGACTCGTGAATGTTTTAGTTCGGAGGACGAAATTCCTATTTTTAATGAGTTCTATCTCGACCTCGATGAATGATTTATAAGATTTAGTTAAAAAAAGCTTGCCGATTTGTTATTACATATATATTTTTAACAACTTTGTCTTCATTGTATAAAACAGTTTAATCGCGTTGGAGTATCAAATATTTTAATCAATAAATAAGTTCTAGATGTAGCTAGAAACTAAGGCATTGTTGCTGTTTCCGTTTGTCAAATGAGGAGCCCGGGACCTATATACACGAAGTTCTAATATATTAAGAGTGGTTGCGCAGTGCTGTTCCGTTGAAACAGTTTCCTATGGCGGTCGTTGTTGTATGTGACGGATTTTCCAGGATAATAGGATTAAAAACGTTTTGATAAGAAAGGTAGAATGAAGAGGGCGTAACCCTATATTGTGATAGAGCACAAAGTTTCCACGAAAATTAACTAGCTCAAAGTATTTTTTGTTTACCAAGCTTCAGGATTGTAATATTTTTGCTCAACTTTGAATTATGTTCTCACCGACGAAAAGTTAATCAAAATGTATTTTTATACAAAAATGCGACATATACAAAAAGAACGCAAACAGAAATGTGTTAGTAGTGTAGCTTAAACAGTTTATGCTGAGGCTCTCTATTTTATTTGAACTAGTGGCGTTCGTGGATCCAAATAATGAGAAACACGAAATCCATGTTTAATTTAAACTGATGGACAGCAATAAATAACCGCATCGCATAAACTATGCGGTGAATGTGTTGGAAAGGAATAAAACTGTCAGTCATTGCAGTACGGTGTGGTTATTGGCAAGCGTAGAGTAAAATCAAAAACTATTTTACTAAATGCTTCTTTCGATTACCTTATATTAAAGTTTTTTTATCATTAAACCAAGTTTTACAAGAAATGTATATAAGTTTTTTGCAAAAAAACGGACACTGTTTTCCATTATTCATACAAAAATCTAATAAGAAAAAGATTTTGTTTATTTGAAACTAACTAGCATGTTATGAAAAGTGACATCTAAATTAGAACCAACGTGATTTAATATAAGAACAATAGTTAGTAATATATTGGACCTGTCCCAATCTTAACAGCAAAACTTACCACAATTTTTAAATCTTGACGATGTTAAAGTAACTGGCCATTTAGATTTAGCCATATACTTCAAATTGTGGCACATATGAAGTTGGAACGTTCGAAAGTAATGAAGTGAGTGGACTTCGGACGAATATTTAAACCGTCAAATGTTTTTTTTCGATTACCGCACCGCGCATAAAGGCTTGCTGAACTTTTTAGCACTATTTCTATTATTAGAGGTCTAAACTATATTATCAACTACATTTTCATTAGCTTCTATCTCAGCGGGCTTATATCAGATGTGAGTCCAAAATGTTTATATTCGAGTAAAGGATGTATACTATTCGGATAATATGGAACCATTAGTGAGCGGAGGCTTCTTCTTTAGAAAGAAATTGTAGGAGATGTTTAACAAGAAAAATGAAGTGAAAAGGAAACAATAATCAATTTCTGCAATTTTTACTACTAATACAAGTAAATATTTCTGAGATGGAAGGCTGAGGTTTTTTATAATCTGTGGATATATGAGTGTTTGCTTATTGAAAAATAGATATTTTACAAGTGCAAGTGTAGTTAAAAGCAAAAAGAGGTTATGTATCATGAATATCGATGAATGTAGACAAAGACATGATACGTCTGAAGAGAAATAATAAGAGACGTTCGACAGCCGCGATCGTCTAGCCCCAGCGTCCTTGAGTGCAGAAATCCTTGATGAGTACAATCAACCGCCACCGGATAGCAGTGCGCGCACAGGGCTGCCAATGAGTGCGGACTGTAGCGCTTTAAATATACAAAGTTTTATTTTTTAAATATAAATAGATACCGTAAGAAATAGATAACATAATATTTTGTTTGTTTTTTTTTTCCTTATAAATAGTACAACTTTATGTGGTAAATTTAACTTCGTAGATAGTTAAAGCGCTGATAAAAAAAAATTAAAAACACGTGTAAAACCGAGAGCGTGTTTGGCGATGATATTGATTTCCCAGTCAATATAATTTTATACACTGCTCTCCTGTCCTACTCTGTTCACGATAAAGAAATTATGTTGTTTGTAAAGAAGATATCGACGTTATACTACTACATGTAATTATAACATTTTAATTTTTGTCAGCACTAGTTTCATCATAATAGTAAGTCCATATAATAGAAAAGGTAATAATGTTCATGATTAAGATATTTCTTTACTGCTCATAGAAAAAAATTGCAATTTATGCTATGCTAATTATTTAATTATTTATTAAAACAATTTTACCCGTTACATTAAAGTGACTTAATTTTAAAGAGTAAAATTACTAATACGATATAAATATAAAAAAATTGTCAGAAAACGAAATCATAAACCAATGCCGGTGGGATTAAAATTAATTATGTAAATATAACAATATAATAATTTTTGAAACTCCTTTGATTTCATCGGGTAGAGTTCTAGAGATATATACGTTACAGTGAATAAAGAATCAAAAAACGCAGTGAAACAACGCACTTCTGATGTCTTTGGTAGCGTTTTAGGTAAGTTAACCGTTTACCATCAGGTAGGCCAAATGCTTGTTTGGCACCTTCATAGAATAAAAAAAATCTTAAGATCGTTAAAAGAGCGTGGTTACAGTGAGATATACCAAAGAAGTAACAAATTATGTTATACAGAGGTATTGACGCATTGCAGTCCCCTTCAAAAATCTAAATTTTGAAGGCTTGAAATATTTGTTACATCATAAATGTATTAATTTATATTCTCTATATAAAAGCCCCAATGAGCTTAGTCATGTCAATAGCATGTCTCAAACGGTTAGATCTATATTGACGTAATTTTTTTTTATTTAATAATAGGTAAGAACGTATATGATTATTGCGTAAAATTTTGAACCAGCGGTTTGAAAATATTTATCACATCTAGTTTTACTTAATAAAAATCAATTACGAGATGTTTAGAAAAGTTTGATGTTAATATTATATACAATACAACATTGCTAAATAACAATAATATTCAATGGTTTTGATCTTGACATTTTTGGAAAGAAAAGTTACTATTAATTACAAAAAAAGTTTTTGCGTGACTACTATTTTAATGTCTATAGCATCTATTTAATTCTTGATACCATAGTTTTAGATGAGTCAATATACTAAATCAGTGCGGTAAGAATTGTTCTGGATATTAAGCGTGAGGTCAATGACTTGTACAAACACATGTAAGACTTGGTATATTTTAGGCTTGTTGGTAACAAGCACCGATATTCAAATAATGGTATCATATCCCACATTTAACCCAAAATTCAGTAATAAAAAGCCACGTAGAAAATTTATATATACCTATACATATAAAACTTTAGAAATCTGCCTCGTTGTTACATCATCACGTAAAAACTACTGGACAGATTTTTAAAATTTGGTAATATAAAAACTAACTATCTTAGTTAATATTTGGATATTTCTTACAGTGGGAAAACTTTTCATTTCTCGGAGAGGAATACATATTGTTCTCTTGTAATAAATGAAACAAAAATCAAAGTAATGAATATATTTGGTGATTATTCAGAAATCTGGGGTAGAAATCAGGGTCTATAGTCATCGCTGTATTTAACCAATTTATAGATACTGGAGTGTGTATTATAAACATACTTATTCCAATAAATTAAAAAAAAATATCGTAATAATCGCTAGTGTTCGTAAAATAGTAAACGCAACCTTTCGGTTAGTCACACATCACGCCGTTTACTTAATTTAAGCAAAGTATGATATACAAAATATATCTGTAAAAACTAGTTAAAAGGATTATCTTTAGTTACCTTTTAAATAATTACAAACGATTTGTTTGGCCAAAACACCGGAAATATTTTATAATTGCGTGCAACCATGTTTAACACCAACTGATCATGTGTAATTGTATAAATAAAATCATTAATGTAATAAGAACAATGAGACATTGCTTTTAGTTTTGTTTTCTGCTTTCTTTCAACACGCCCTTGATTCTGTTATTATTTTTGGCTAAATCAACCCTAAGGTAGACTGGCAAAGAATGCCATTTGGCATCACGTCCACCTCATGTACAAGAGTGCATTAAACTTTAAATAAAAAATAATAATAATAAATAAATTATCAAATGCAATTTTTAAATGTAACCAATAAGTTGGATACGTTTATTTCATTATGACTATATTCTTTTTTTATTCTTAAATTTATGATTAATTATCAGATGATTTAAAAAAAATTCATTTATGTTTATAACATCACTACTAATAACAGACATTACGCTAGTCATTTTAAAGATGCATATTTATTTTTATAAATAACATATGTACCTGTATTTTAGTTTTCACTGCCCACGGCCGAGAGTACAGTGAGTAGCAGCACATCGTCGTCTACGTCGTCTTCCTCATCGTCGTCATCGTCATCTTCATCGGATTCGGACAGTGCGGAAGCTGTTGGTTCTGCTCACACGTCGGCTGACGATTCCAGTGCGGCGCTCGCTGCTTCATGTCAATTACAGGTATAATACATACATAAACATAAACACACAAAAATGACGTATATCTATATGCTGCTGGACTGCTGCTGGATTCGGTGAAGTAAGTGCTGTTAGTCATAGTGACTATTACAGCTTTATCGAAGCTGGCTCGCGAATCCGGTGATTCGCGAGCTATCTGTATATCTATATATATTGAAATATACAGTATAGAGTAATATACAGTGTAAGTCGATTGAGACTATTTAATTTGGTTAATAACCAAATTAAATACATAAAACGCTGCGCAGTTTTTATCATATTTAAAATGTGACAGGTTATAGACGATGCGGATCTTGCGGAATTATTTCCGGAACAAACCACAAGCGCGTCAGCGCAACAGCCTAATTTCAACAGTTTCCCGATGCATAACACATCGCCTGATAACGATGACAAATGCATCGCCGATAATGGTAAACCTTTAATATTTTGTTGTAATTACTTTTCTAATATATTTTAGTAAAAAAATATATGGATAGAATAATGAATATTTTCTAATTAATGGCAAAAAATTACAGTAATTTACCTCGATTTTTAAATTCAATATTTGTTAAATATTCAAAAACTTTTAGCAGACGGATCGAGTAGTGAAATGGAGCTTTCACCACAACTGGTAACAGATGCAATACAACGAGCGACGGCTGATTCTTCTGGATCTGAAAACGAAGCGTCTAGCACCGACGCTATAAATCAAAGTACAACTCACTATGCGTCTAGTTTATTACAACAATTCGTGGCGCAAACACAACTTCTTAGTAGCACTGTTCCATTGAATCCTATTAATGCAACCTCGACATCTTCATTGTCCTGCAGTCTCGGGTCCAGTCCAAGAGAGAACGTTGGTACTGTCAGTGATTGTGTTTTGGGGCAAATTAGTAATGTATCTGGAGTAACACCAACAGGCTCTAGTTTTTTAAGTTCAAACTCGCGACATCTAAGTTCTCCACGAACGACAGAACTTATGCAGATAAATAAAAATCTTCAAGAAATTAGTTCCATCACAAACTCAGCTGGGTTGTCATTACCTAATTCTTCTAATGTGGAAGACTGTGTCGCTAACAATGATTTAATAAATTTAAATGTGACACCTGGAGAATCGGATTTAGATGGTACAACCAATTTATTAAAAGTGTCGCCTGTTACTGTAGTAAATTCCAACATAAACCAGTTCGATACACAAAAGTTCGATGCGATCAGTATAAATTCTGTAGAATCTCAAGAGGATGATAAAAATATTATAGTTGAATCGAGACGAAAGAGAGGACGTCCTCGTAAAGTAAGAAAAGTTGATGAATTTCAAAATAAAGCGCAAGAATCTCAAAAAGAAGACAAATCTGTGGTAAATGTTATAAACGATTTTCATAATAATAATGATCCACCTAATGTTTCGCCGGATTCGGGGATATTATCTAATCATAACTCTCCGACTCATTCCCCTATGCGCCGCCATGATTTGGATGAAACTCACATTCGGACTAGCAAAAAATCAATTCAAAAAGAAAACAGTGTTGTTGAGAAAAAAAATATACGTTCAAAGTCTAAAACTAGAAGTAGAAACTTTAATTTGTCGGATTCAAGTGACGGTGATTTTCACAAAAAAAGAATAGAAAATGATATAAAGCAAATTAAAACGGAAGCTCCGTCACCAATACCATTAAAACAGGAATTAAACAAATGTGAGAAAAATAAGAGACCCGATCATAAGTTAGATATTGCCGCGCTAGATAGAATGCTGTATGCTACAGATAGGGTACTATATCCACCGAGAAAGAAAACTGGTCGCAAACCACAAAGTAAAGCTAGAGTAACCAAAAATTTGCCGAAAACATTGAAAGATAAGAACCAGTATGACTCGGCAGATAGTGATGAAGACTCTTTACCAACAAACAGGTCTGTATTATCTGGTGTATACGCAAAGAGGAAAGAATTGAACAGTAAGTTGTCTAACCTTACTAAAAATAGTAATAAATCTTCTACAAATACATGGCGGGACAACCAAAGTGAAAATGAAGCTGCAGTTGATGATCCTTTAGATCCAACGTGGAAGCAAATAGATCTAAATCCAAAATATAAAGATATCCTTTCCGGTTACAAAAGTGACCATGAATTCAAACCATACAAAAGCTGTAGTAGACTCATAGAGTCGGGGTATAAGAGCGACTACGGTTGCAGATCAGGATACAAAAGTGATTGTTATCGCTCTGGTTACAAGAGCGATCATAGATCTGGTTACAAAAGTGACAAATCTGGCTATAAAACCGATTACAGCGTAAGAAGTATGCGAAGACGTATGAAAAAATTAAAAAAGACACGATCAGTCCGAGACAGATCCTACTATAAAAATCAGAAACATTTCGTTTCAGATCAAGAAATTTTATTATTAACAAATAAAACATTTAGTAGTCTCACTTTAGGCCACAGTTCTAGTGAATCAGAATGTGAAAATTACATACGTAAGCCAAACGCAAGCCCAAAATATTTAAGTGTATGTACTAAATATCCACTACTGTCTAAATATATTTATGGGTTTTCGAAAATGAATCAAAACCATGTTTTACGTCTTAATGCCTCAGATCCATTTGCGCCAGGTCCAGTTTTTAGTGGTTTACAAAGGCCTTTAACTACTTATAACATATTTAAAGTCAGTCATAACAATAATAACACATTGATTAAATCGCCTAATAAAGCCACTTATGTTACAAGTTCTTTACCCGCCCTTAAAACTCTTTTCACTCATAAGTTTGGTATGTCACCAATCAGTACAATAAACAAAACTTGTAAGAAAAACAATGAAGTTTTGAAACATGTTTCAAGAACTCTGTCACCTAAAGGTTGTAAACGTAATAAATCTGGTAGCACGTTTTTTTCTGTACATATGCAAAAACAAACTCCACCTCAACCCCTTCCAAGTATTTTCGAAAAGGCGAGAAATAGTTACGTACCCAATAAATCATTGTCTCGAAATGTATTTCTAAATTTAAAAAAACCTCACTTGAAAGCATCGTTGCATATCAAGAAGCACAGAAGGACTGTTGTTCTTGCACCTCCAAAAATTAATTTGAAGCCTTCTGAAAGACCTTCAAGAGTTCCAATAAAAACTGAAAACAGACATCATAGACACAGAAGTAAAAGGAGGCATCGATCGAGATCAGCATCTAGATGCCGAGATTCATATACTAATAGAAATGTTGATACAATTGATCAAAAATTCTGTCAAGATATGGAGACGTTAATTTCCAGTTTTGTTAAATTGTGTCAGATTGCTCCAAAATTATTAACTAATATTGCACTATCTCAACCAAAATGCTCCGACAAAAGCTTATCGGAAACTCCTCCACCAAAGGTGGTAAAAAGAGCATCGAAGAAGCGTAAAACCTCAGACAATCAAGAAATTGTGAATTCCACTTCAAAAAGGAGGCACAAGAAACAACTAACTGAATCACAACATAAAGGGGGAAAAGACACTAATGAACATAAGCTTCCACTTAAGAAGAGGCACTATCATATAAATTCATCAACTAGTAATACTCTTAGCTTGAGTTTAGTTACCTCCGAATTTGATGAAAATTCAAAAAACGAGAGTAACGATAAATTTCTTTGTACAGAAACTGATTGCTTAGGTGAAATACAAAATAATGTTTCTATAGAAACATTCAAAAGCAAGGCGAATATTGAAAAAGGAAAAAAAAGTATTGATAATTCTAAAACAGTACAGACAAATACTTCTTACGAAACTAAAAATCATAATAAAAATGATGAAATGTCTTTGAAAACAACAAAAGGCTGCATAAATGTAGTAGAGGAAAATATGGACATTCAGAGAGGCGAATTCAATTTAAATCAGACAGAAACGAATATTAACGATATAGCCGTAGAAGATGTCTCTGGCAACAAAACTGATAAAGAAGTAGACAAAATATTGAATGACTTAGAAAAGTTTTCCAAAAACGGCAAGGAATCTGAATCTAAAATATTCTTTTCTAAACAAGAAAATTATAACAAAACATTTCCAAGATGCGAAGTTAAATCTTCACCAATTCGGAATTGCGCACCAATTGTTACACCAAAAAAACGACATAGATTAGAAGCTGACAAAGCAGTTTCCCATTCTAGCTTGGATCAAGTGGTGCAATCTTTATCTAAAAAATTATCCGAAGACAAATTGACTAAAGATGATTTTCAACATAATTCAAAAGATATACATCAGAATAGTGAAAATTCAATTGTTTCTCAATCTCACAATGTTTTGCCCAGTATTACATCATCAGGAGATCCATTAAAAAGCATGTCAGCGCGATCTTTATATAAAAGTGCAATTCCACCTTCGCAAAAATCAGAAATAATGACAAGAAAAAAGAATCGTTTAGAAGGTTTAACAAGCAATTTAGTATCAAAAATAAATCCTAGTGCAGCTACTAAAGTTTTAGATACATTGTTAAATAATAATATAAGAAAATCTATTGAATCTCGAATACTTGAAAAGGAAAAAAAAAATACGGATTGTTCTAGTAAAATGATTGACGACAGGATTAAATCTAAAGAATCTTCTCTTATAAATACAAGGGCTACTGTAATAAAGTCCCCCGTATCTAAAGGTAAAATAGTAGATAAAAAGTTCAAAGCCTCCGAAATAACTACCGAGACAATGGTTGTTGTTAATGTAGATCATCCTACTGGTATTTTTGAACCATCAATAGACTTAGAGGACCAAATTCCAAAGTCATCAATATGCGTAAATAGTGTAGCGGTTGAGACTAATAAAGATAAATGTAAAGGAAAAGGAAATTGTAGTAAAACTTCAGAAGGCTTATTAGATACAATCGATACTGAATCAGATATTCCTCTTGCATTAATATCGGAGACGCCAGATCCCATTATTCGACCAAAAAGAGGTGAATCTATTGCCGCCGTAATATCTGACAAAATACAAGAAACAACAAGCGGTCATAATTTACGACAACCTAAAAGGAATTTAAGCTTTGATAATGAAGAAAATATTGAGAAGAAAAAAAAGAAAATTTCTAGTAATATAATAAAAGAAAGCAAATTGGTTTTACCTGCAAAAGTATTGATTTCAAAAATTCACACTGAAAGATTAGTTTCTAGTGATGTTTTAAATAAAATGCATACACTGCAAGCTAATAAATCAGACAACATTTTGGTTGAGGAAAAAACTGGCGAAAACTCTAAAAAGAAAGCTAGAAGAAGGAAAGCAATTAATAGAACGGGTTTCCCAAATATTAAAAAGAAAAAGAAGAAAATTGAGAATATCAGCATTTTGAACATTCAATCAGATAGTCAGAATACTTCTGGTACTGAAAACTCAGTGTTCGAAAGAGTACCGAAGGATGGCGAGGCAATGAGTAGTTTCTTACAACGTACTACGCATAGAAAGCCTGAACTAAAAGTGGTATTAAATAAAGATGTGTGTCCGAAGCAAGGACGCTTAACTGTTGTTGCTTTAGAAAAGTTACAAGGAAAAGATTTCGGCGCAGAAAACGAAAGTACACAACATCATGTTCCTGAAAGAAACATGAGCGGTAGAAAACCTACTAATTCTATTCTTAGAGCACCGGCACTACAATTGAAACAAACAAAAAATGACAACGAAATAAAGAACTACATTAATAAATGGGAAGTTTTGAGTGAAACAGAGAGTATTCCGTCTTTTACTAGCTCCATTAGTAATGATCCAGAGGATAGTATACCATTAAGTTTACTACATCTAAAAGATAACAAGGCGATAAGTCGTTTAGATAATAATACAGAAAGATTGAAAAGAAAAATACGCGCTATGTCTCCGTCAAATGAGTTGGAAGATATATTTTCAAAGAGAAAAGTGGAAGAAAATATATCAAGAACAGCCTTAAGACCAAAATCAAGTCTGGCAATCCTCTGTCCTAGTGAAAAAAGGTTAACGAGGAGCTCAGATAATCCCTTTGAAGAGGGACGAAATAAATTTAAAAAAGATGCGAAGAAGTCTACAGTTGATATAAATGTTGAGAATAATAAATCCAAAAATGTGACAGGGAGACGGAAATCGAGGTTCTGTCAGATTTCAAAAAAACAAACTGAAGAGCATTCTAGTTCACGAGAAAGTTCACTGGACACCGTAATTAGTCGTAAAACTACATCAAAGTCCCGGGAGCCGTCTATCGACACCCTTCAAGATAACGATGAAAATGATCCCCTGCCACTAAATGAGAAAGAAATTGATTTTGAAAAAAGTATAGATGTGCTATCTAAAAGTATAATTTGTAAAAAGCGGGTTGCTTCGTCAAGAGACGACAGTCCCGCTAGTAGCATAGACAATAAAGACAAACCTATCGTGTCGAAAAGGAATCCACGTTTAAGAAAAAAATTTTTAGCAGCTGGTTTGTTTTCTGATTACTACAAAGAAGAGTAAGTGCATATAGCCTATTAACATAAAATAACTATCATTATTCAGAAATGTAATTATTATCGTTTGCACATATTTTTTAGCCCGAAACCTGAGGGTAAAGGCAAGAATCTAGTGACGCAAACGGAATTCCCACCCGGCTTGTTAGCTCCGCCGCCATATTGCGAGCGCTGGGTGCGACGCCGTCTACAGCACTTCGCGTTGCCTTACGACATCTGGTGGCAACAGCATTATAATCAACCTGTGCCTTCATGGAACTACAAAAAAATACGTACAAGTATGTTTATCCATATTACATTTACATTTTGTAAATTTTTATGTAATTAACATTAAAAGTTTAATTTTACTCGATTGTGAAAAAAAATTTGAACTAGACTAAATATGACGCAATATAATAAATAAATACATCGCAAAATATTTTCTGTTACTACTAATGAAATTAAGTCCAAAAATAATTGATATTAAGCTAGTAGTATTTAGCATTTGTTCTAATATATACAATGTGTAGATGATAGTGACATCTATTTAACTCCGTTACATGTAAATGTGCGGCAGACGTGTACTACGACGTGAAGCCGTCCGCGGAAGAGTGCGAGAGCGTGGCGTGCAGCTGCGCGCCGGCGTCGGGCTGCAACGAGGACTGCATCAACCGCCTCGTTTACTCTGAATGTTCGCCGCAACTCTGCCCCGCCGGGTGAGTCATCAACATATTCATCTACCTCCGTGGCGCACCAGCTTATCTTGTAACATGGAGATCCTTGATTTAATTGCGAGGCCATCCACATAAGTGAGTTTGTCAATTTGTTTTGAAATTCGAATTCGACTCTACTCTCTTTGTCCACAGCGATAAATGCAAAAATCAAAGAATACAGCGACACGAATGGGCGTCAGGGCTGGAGAAATTCATGACAGAGAATAAAGGTTGGGGGGTGCGCACTAAACATCGTATCACTTCCGGTGATTTCATTTTAGAATACGTGGGCGAGGTAGTTTCTGATAAAGAGTTTAAGGTTAGAAATATTTTATTATTTTTATATAAATGGTGTTAATATTATTGAATAAATTTTATGGTATAAAGTTTTCAACCGTTTTTTTCTGTAAATAGCAAGAAAATTATGATTCAAAAATTTTATCGTATGTTTCGATAGATGGCCACCAGCTTAAATTCACCAAACTGCCAAAACAGAAGCCATTCTGTAATTTTAACATGAAATAAGAGGAGTGCTTTCGCGCTCCCAGCAATTTGGCATATAACCTGAGGAACGCTCCTCCACATTCAAACTGTTAATGATATTAGTCTCGTGTTTTATAACATTTTACATGAATACTAACTTAAATATAAAATTTTGTCATACAATCCTGATAGAAATTTAAAATATTTATCAATTATGCGTCATTCGTACGATACATTCTTTGTACGAGCTACCTATTAAACTGACTGTCACCGTGGTGCAGTGGTTTAGCCGCTTGTCTTGTAACGTGGAGGTCTCGAGTTCGATTCCCGGGCCACAAGAGTAGTGGAGTTTGTATGATGGTAGAGTTTTTCAAAGTCGCCTGGCTAAGTACCACCCTCAATGTCAATCTGCCACCAAAACAGCATTGTTGTGTTCCGGCAGTTATACATGTGAAAGCCAAATGTATTTTGGGCGAACACTTTTTACCATGTACGGCCTCATTGTCATTTAATATTAGGTAAAAACGAGACCAAGTGTTAGCCCATAACCGCTAAAAAAACACTAACGATATCTGTTTCTCTTATGTAATAAAAAAACTACTTAAATGTTACTTGTAAAATAATTGTAACAGGAACGTATGGCAACACGATATGCGCGCGACACGCATCACTATTGCTTGCACCTAGACGGCGGTCTGGTGATCGACGGACACCGCATGGGCGGTGACGGCCGGTTTGTCAACCACTCCTGCCGGCCTAACTGCGAGATGCAGAAATGGACCTCTAACGGTACGACGCACCTATATGTATATATATGACAACCAGTTGATACAAATTAAGTACATTTATTAGTTATATATGTATATAACGGAACACATAGTAGCTCGCGAATCACCGGATTCGCGAGCCAGCTTCGATAAAGCTGTAATGGTCACTATGACTAACAGCATTTACTTCTCCGAATCCAGCAGCAACGGAACACCAACGGAGTCAGAGACATTGGAAACCGTGACGCCACCATTCCTGACGTCACCGTTTCCACCTTCAGGATCAGACATCGCAAATATGAAAAGATTCAAATTTATCTAATCTATTTATTTTATTACTAACGCTACACAATAGCACAAACTTTATTTTTAAAAGAAAAATACAGTAATAATCAAGTACACTAAAGAAAAAGTTAATTTACACACAATTATTATTTAGTTCTCTTCACTGTCGTGGTCCACCGAAATGTGTACACTCGTCTATCGCCTCCGCACCTCGAACATGGAGAATACCCAAGCGCCCCTTTCAAAGTACCCGTGACAATAGATTATTAAAATAGTTATTAACAAGATTCTATTGAATATTTTATGGTCGATAAATCTTTTTTAATTTATAAACTCTTACGAAGATATTCAAACTTTTAAAACAAAAGTTAAAACTAAAGAAAACTGTATAACTTAAATGAACCTATCAGCAATCGGCACATTTTACTTAGAACTAATCTATAGTGATTTATTAACCTGAAGTACTGAAATATACTCTGAAAATACATTGCTTGCTGATCAAAAATCGAAATACTAATTTTTATAATTTGTTATATAAAATTATTATCTATTTTATTTATATTTACTTTAATCCAACAGTAGCAACAACATTAAGACAATAACAAACACATCTACATAGATTCTTTTTTTTTTACTTTAAACAAATAAACGTTAGATTATTAGAGGGGGTTTGTTTTGGCATTATTTTTATATATATAAATGAATTTTCTAATATTTTACTGTAAAAGAGATTCAGATTCTAAAGTTGCTCATACATTATTCTAGTGAACCAAGTGTGAATATGACCGATGTCAAAGTTGACTATATTAGAGGATATCATTTTTATTCTTTTTGGTTGCCAATCTTGTTCTAATGGTTTAGTGCAGTTTTAAAATATAATAAAAAAAAATTTTTACCAAGCATAGTTTTTAAAAATGAAATAATCTTATTAAGTTAGTTATGTGCTAGTTGTATTAATGATATACGTAACTAAATAATTGCAACCACTTTTGAATGCGCCAAACAATTTTTTCGTTTTAGGCACGTTCCGAATGGCATTATTCGCTTTACGGGACATTGAGCCAGGTGAAGAACTCACTTATGACTACAACTTTTCACTTTTTAATCCAGCTGTTGGTCAGGTAACTGTTTATGTTATAAGACAAATACTAGAATATTAAATAAATGTAACTTTATTATTATACTGTATTTCTATACAACTATAAATACTTACAGCCGTGTAAATGCGATTCAGAAGATTGTCGTGGAGTTATTGGAGGTAAATCTCAGAGAATAACTAAACAACCTGTGAAAACACAATCCCGTACCCCATCGAATGCTTCAAATCAGTCTCATAGTTCGAATGGTAACCCACTTCGTGTTGGAAGACCAAGAAAAGCTGCGAAATGTAATAAAAAATCTGAACAGCTTAGTGTTACGGCCTGCGACCTCAAAAATATGACGATTTTGAAGTATCAACAGCACTTGAACAAGTTGTGGCAGGAACCCCAAATGAAGCCATTAACAGTTAGAGAAAGGAATGTTGTCAAAGAAAGACATTGTTTTTTGTTCAGAAATCTTGAAAATGTGAGTATTTGTTAAACAATTCTCTTGTATATTAATTTTAAATATATATATTGAAAATAAAATGAAAAATATTCTTAGTAGTATATTTTAAGTAGATCATTGTTAAAAAAACGTTATGTAAAAGAATATATATATATATAATCTGTGGCTACAATCCGTTTATCTGACCAATGTTTACTCTATATTTTGTTTTATATGCGCACTAAACAGATGTATTTTCTGTTTTTAAATATTCATGTGATACAATTATATATCTTTTTTTTTATTATTTTATTGATTATGGCCTAACACATGGCCTCGATTTCACCTGATGTTAAATGATAATGAAGCCGTAGTTGGTGAAGCGTGCTTGCCCAGAACACATCTAGCTCACACATGTATGACTGCCAGAACACAGCAATGTTGTTATGGCGCAGATTGACATTGACGGTGGTAGCTAGCCAAGCGGATTTGAAAAACACTACCAGCATCCAAACTCCACTACTCTTGTGGCTCGGGAATCGAACCTGGGACCTCCGCATTACAAGGCAAGCGGGCAAACCTGAGCGCCAAAGGCTCATCTCACCTGTTCTTATAAGTTCACTCTGAATTCTAATTTTATCATTATCAATAAATGTGTTTTACAGGTGCGACGTATCCGCGAGCGTCTGTCGCTTTCAATGCCGCCGTCTCCTCCTATCGGTCCCGTTTCGACCTCAACAGCTGTTGCCGCTACCGCGCCCGCCACCGTTTCCGGTGTGGCCAGTTCTGCAGCTTGTGTACTAGCTGCATCCACTTCTGCCCAGGCTCCGCTCGCTGTAATAAACGTAGACCCCTTAATTTTACCGGACACAATGAATCCCGCCATATTCCTTAAAAGGCTGCAAATGCTGCGGTTGTCTAAAGAGGAGAATGCCAAAGAGCTGCTTCGTTACGAAGATGATCCATCCTTAGAGTCAGAGCAACGTTTAGCGAGAGTCTTTAAAGCCCTTTTCAATTTTATAGGAGCTGTTAAAGGTAAACAACTCTTAATCGTAGTATTATTAGAGTGTAAATTGTTTTAGTGTTTATATATCATCGTCCAAATAAAATTCTAAATTCAGTTTTTCGCCGATTGAACTATATATCTATGCACACCACAAACTGCTGGTCCTAGAGACATAAAACTTGGGAGATGTTTTCTTTGTGATGCATATCCACTAATTGCTTGAAATTATACCCCTAAGTGGGAAAGGCAAAATAGGATAGGATAAGACGTTGGACTCCTTTTTGGACATTTGAACTCTAGAAGGCACTTTTTTGGTTTTTTGTTCTTTTTGGTTTTCATTTTTTAAATTGGCTACCTATTCTAGCCAGCCCAGTCCCCGCCAGAAGCGCAGAAGTCTCCTGGAACATTAGCAAGCCTCGAGGAGCGTCCCTGGTGTTTCGAGGATTTCTATCTTGTAGTTTGCCAGTTCTTTCCATTTCAGCATTACGTGGATAACGGTTTCATCAGCTTCTAAGTAGCCCCTGCAGAGAGGAGTGACAGTTGCTTGTATTGTGAATAGGTGTTTGTTAACGTGGCAGTGTCTGGTCAGATTAGAAACAATTATCCGAATGTCCTTACAGTTAAAGCCCAGCAGTCTACTGGTTAAATAAGGTGTGATTTTCGGCACAGCCTTCTTAGAATGTTTGCAGCTGGTGTTTTTCTCGAAAGGGAGATTGTGTTGGATATGGGTACGTTCTCAGACCCACGTCCTGAGTTGAGTGAATGGTAATAGACAAAGCACTTTAGGGCATACCGTCTCTGTTTCTGACTTACTTCTTGCAAGTGTATCGGCTGTATCATTCCCCATAGATCCGCTATGCCCTTTAATGCATTATAAGGTAACCTTATTTGTATTTGCATTTAGTTCTATTGCTTGATGACATTCATAGATGAGGGCTGAGTTAGTGATGGTGTTACTTAGTGCTCTTACCACAGCCATGCTGTCTGAAAGGATTCTGATCTTGTGATCCGTCACTTTCATGTGTTTGACGGCATTGGCGACCTTGGTTACAGCGACACATTTGCATTGAAATATGTCTAACTGTATTCACCAAGTGGCAAGGTAATATTGATACTAAAGTCGATGGAGAACATTCCGGCTCCAGTTACTTTTTTCCTTTTAGAGCCATCTGTAAAAATACATTGCTCTTTGTAACCCGCGAGAAGAGGTTCAAATTTTAAATCAACTTTATCTTGAGTCGATGGACTTCATTTATAGATATATTTGAAGGTGATCTTAACATTAACTAACGAAATTACCCCGCACAGAGAAGTAAACGTTTGGACGGCTAGTGTTATAATGCAGTTATAAAGGGGTTATCTAACTTATCAACAATTACAATACAAAATTTTAGCTATAATTAAAAAAATAATAAAATCTAGAATAATGCTTATATTAACATCACTAACCTAATTTTTATTAAGACGTGAAATAACGTGTAAAAATGGTTCTTTTTTAATATCGTGTATTATATAAGAAATTATCTTTAATAGACGATGAAGGCAAACAAGTATGTACACCGTTAATGAAGATCAAAGCGGATCGCAATAAACAACAAGAAAGTACAATCTTGGATCTCAACACAATAGAAAGCAACATTAATTGCCATCACTACGAGAACGTGGCGCAGTTTGATGCCGACATGAACAATTTGTTCTCCACCATTATAAGAGAGCAGGGACGCTCCACTATAATGGGAGCTACCGCTACGCAATTAAAAAAGGTTACATTAATATGTTTAGTTACACTAGTGTTTTCAATTTTAAATTACGAATTTTAAAACTGAAAAGCTGAGCTTTATATATAAAATTCTATATTTTTTATAAAGTTATATCGAAATATTTAAACATCCTTATACTTTATTTTAATAAATATATACATACATAAATCTGTGGCTGATTACCTGTTATTCCTGAACAGTGTATAAGTAAGTATTAAACATAAGCTTGGCTTTTGAACTCGCACTCGTGTTTTTTAATATCCTTAATTGACATCGTAAACTACTATTATTTATTTCATTTCTACTATATAATACTAATGTAAGAGAAAACGAGACAAATAAATTAATATCTTCTAAAACTTCAACAAGTCTTAATCTCACTTAAATAATTTCATATTTTATGTATAAAAAATTATAACCAATAATAATAATCATCAGAAGTAAAGATAACTGGGCAGTTTGTTAAGCATTATTATTACATGGAAGACTCGATATGTCGACAAAAAGGACCCTTGGCTTAGTATGTGTGGCAATTGGTATTTAATAAACATATTAATGCACATTTTTATTAAACATGTTTGTGAAACACAAAGTATATTTTAGGTTTACAACACTGCTAAATCTGATTTCGCCGAGCAGCTGTCAAAAATTTTGGGGCCACAAGAATCATTGCCTTCAGGCTTCGCACAAAAAACAAAAACGGGTAAGTAATTTTTTAAACGCTGCAAGACCTTGTCAAAATTATAAACGTATTATCTTACATGAAGGCCAGCCAAGGCAATCATATAAAGGAACATTGAAACTATATTAATCTGCCATAATTTAATTTCTATGTACATAAACCAACATCTCAGATCATACCAATACGGTTATCAAATACTGTTATGTTTCATAATATTTTTACCGTAACTACGAATATTTATTTAGGATTCGGATGTATATATTTTTTTTTACAACAAGAATAAATCATACAGTAGAATTTATAGAATTTTGGAGGTTGTACTACCTCTGTTCATTTATATTCCTCAATCATACAGGAATTCAGGCTGTAAATCAGTAAGAAGACCTTTGTCCATAAATCCCGTGTTTTACATACAATGTATTTTAGTTGACCGACGACATTTAATAAATTTGTTATGCGTTTGACTACAGAGGAGGTGATCTTGTGCATCTGCGGGTTGCACGTGGAGGAGGGGTTGATGGTGCAGTGCGGCGGCAGCGGCTGCGGCGTATGGCAACACGCGCGCTGCATGCGCGTGGCCGATACCAGCGCGCCGCACTACTGTCACAACTGTGCGCAGCGCCCGGTATGAACGTACCTGCAATGCACGCATGTTACGATCTATGTATATATTGTGTAACCGATACATGGCCATGTTGCGAAGACATGTTAAGAATAGATTTAAAAATTGAAAATAAGATTTCAGTTAGATTAGTCTGGAGTAGAAATTTTCTTTATAAACTTTCAGGCTTATTTTATTTATATATTTTTAATATTTTGAAAAGTAGCCTAGTAAATTAAGGAAATTATTCCTAATAATAATAGTATTAACCCTCAATAGAGATAATTCAATATAGAATAGAGTGCACAAGAGACTAGCGATTTTTATATTTTTAATATTATATTCATAATTTGTAATATCCATTAGTTGCTAAAAATACTAATAACAATCAACATTAACCACTTGACTGTTATACAAAAACATACTAAACAACAAACATATTTAATTTATTTCATAATTTCACAAGATGTTAAATGACAATGAACAATCTCTCACAAGTATGATTGATAGAAAACACAGAAATTCAAAATAGAGTAGTGTAGCTAGCCGGGCGGGCTCAAAGAAAACCGTAATAACTCAAGTTATTTATGTAGACCAAAAATAGAACTAGTGTCCCCTGCATTACAAGGCATGCTGTTGCATCGTCCTTGCGATTTCTAAACAAACTTGGTTTAAAATTATTTGTGTAAATAAAAACCTTAGACAATTTATCTGTAGGTCGATCGTGAAATTCCGTTAGATGATTACACAGAAGAAGGTCATCAATTTTATTTATCCTTAATGCGCGGCGAACTACAAGTGAGGCAGGGCGACACTGTATACGTGTTGCGAGATATACCCATAGACGACAAGCACCCGGATGTTAGTACCGGCAACGGCGATAACACTGAATCATCGAAGACGAAAAGGATCGATAGAAAGAAATTAAAGGGGGTAAAAGGAAAGGATAAAGAAGATTGTAGTAATAACAAGGTAGGTAATTCTATATCTATGATATATGAAATAAACAATTTTTGTGAAAGTTATTGCTTCTTAATTTAAGTTTGTACAATTGTAATTTCGCATTATGAGGAAATAAAAGTATAATTCATTAAAGACTGACAAAGACGGGGAAGTACGGAAGCATACGTACCAGACTATCGGCGAGATACCGGTGTCGGAGTTGGACATTTTCCGCGTGGAGCGTATGTGGAAGCACAAGGACACGCAGGAGCGCTACGTGTACGGACACCACTATCTGCGTCCGCATGAAACATTCCACGAGCCAACTAGGAAGTATGTACATTGCTCTTCTTGAGATGTGCTTTGGGGCAGTGTAAATTAATTCATTATACATTCATTATAAAAATAAACATATTATAAAAATTGTTTTCTATAAATAATTTGATAATATTAACCCTTGGCACTCGAGCTACGCTGCCACGACGCTATGGTCTTTTGTAACTGGATCTCCTTATTTACAATGTGCGATAAGATAATTTTCTAGGAATTACTTTCGTGAACTAGGCTATGCTTACAATGTAGCCAAATATTAGTTCAATTTAGTTATTATTTATATGTTTGTTTGCTTATAAATGTATTTCGAGTACTTGTAAAGTGTTTGTCGAATTTGGACGAAATCGTCAGGAGTTGCTGGTTCGCGCAAGCGAAAAAGGCCTCGAGTGCAAAGGATTAATTTATTATTTCCAATATTTAAAGTCATTAAAATTTATTACCTAACACTGCCGTTACAACTCATAGAACTAATGAATCTATTGTGCCCTAATAAACATTAAATTTGCCATACCAAATCGATAATAGATGTGAAAACTGTGCTATCTCCTAATTTGCAGTTACAGATTGCTACGAAATTTTATCAAAGTAGACACGAGATTTTTTTTAAACATTATGTAACTATTATATTATTAAGTTATTATTTTAATGTATACAATATTTAATTTATTGTTTGGTTTAATTACTACAGGAACTAAACAGACACTTTTATGAAAATAAAGTTTAAATAAATAAATTAAATCTTAAGATACAATATATTTGTTATACATGGCACCAATTAAGTAGATAGTTTACGCCTTTTATGTACTTTGTTCGCAGTTGTCGCTCTTTATCTAAAAAGGACCATCACTAGATGAAAACTAAAAGTAAAAAAATCACTCGTTTTTAAGCATAAATAATGATAATTTTACATTTTCTGGATTTTAAGTGTTTGGGCTTGCTTGTGATATGACCTCTGACACACTACTGCTTATGCGTAGTGTATATTGCCTTGTAGTTTCGAGCTATTGACAATAGGACTAAGGTAAACCCTGCCTGTCGTAGAAGGCGAGTACAACGGTAGTTGTGGTTCTGGGGATAGCGGTCCCAAGGCCCACTTAGTGAGTCTACGATGGACTTCAAACACGAATTGGTCTCGTGTGTATCTAAGCACAGCGAGGGTTTCAGGGAAGGGTATGCTCTCCCCTGGGACGTGTTTACGCGGAATGCAGAGGGGCACCGGTTCGTTTTGTAGGAGATCCCGGGGCCTCTTTCTACGCACTGACTCTGTTCAACGAGGGGGTTTTAGTAGATACAATTCCACATAACTCTGACTTCTTTAGAAACTGGGTTATCCTTAGCAGATTTCCTCCAGACAAAAAATGGCGTAGTGTATAGGGGCAATAGTGCGTTCCTGAAGGCATCCTCGTTTTCTCATAATGCAGTTACGGCAATTATGGAACGATTTTATTTGGAATTTCTACCACTTAAACCTGAGTCCTCCTGTAAGGCAAATCTTTGTGAAAACAAAATAAGGGATGAAAATGTTTTATTTCCATTTAATAACAATGCAAAGGGCAATTTTATTGAAAACTTGGAATTCCATGATCGCCATAAATATAAATAATTGTTAAAGTTATGGAACACACATCTAAATTTCTCTCATTTCATAATAATCATAAAAAATACTACTTCTGTAATAAAAAATGTATTGATAAAATGATATTATACTGTAATATGTTTTATACTGTACACATCCACAGGTTTTTCCCTAATGAAGTAATGCGGGTCCCATTGTATGAAGCGGTACCTATAGAGCTGGTCATGTCACAATGTTGGGTTATGGACCTTAATTCTTATTGTAAGGTAAAAATTTATTGTACATATCTGACTACATCCATCATATTATATTAAGTCTTATCTAATTAAAAAGTGCCAAAATGTTCCAATATTAGACAATATGAAGTTTATTTATACTTAAAAAAATGTTTACAATAACTTTTTCTTCAAAATATAAAATTAGGATATAAAAAATCATTTTTAACATTCTCGTTTCTCTTCTCATGACATACATTTAAAATGACAATGATAAAAGCACTATAGAAGAAAAGTAAAAAAAAATAGACATGATTCCTTTTATTTATTTCTGTTTTGTCTTATTTACTGTATTTTTTGTTACAAATAAAATGACGCCTAACACGAGGAATGTGTTGGTGTGGTTGGTGTTCACCGATAATTTGCTACCTTAAGTCATCAGTGTTTATTAATTTTTTATTATTTTATTGGTTGTGACTTAACACTTGATCTTCTTTCACGTGACGTTAAGTAACAATGAGTCCAAAGATGGTGAAGCGTACTCGTTCGTAAATGCTTTGGTTCTCACATCTATGACTGCCGAAACGCAGCTATGCTGTTATGGTGGTAGGTCAACCTTAACGGTGGTCCAGAATCACTTGTGCCTTGGGTACCTGTGCAATGGAGGCAGTCAAAATAAAAGATAAGGAAGGTAATACAATTATGTTTACCTCCGTGACACTATGTAACTAAATGCTGTTACCGCATGCCTTGTAACACGGAGTTTCAGACCTTGAACCGGAACCTCAAGATGACAACCTTACTGCCATACTACTACTTAGTAGATACTGGATGAAGATAAGGTTTTTTTGAACTCGTTTGACTAGCTACCAGCCTCAATTCCGGCAGTCATACTTGCGAGAACCATACTGTTCACGGATGAACACATTTCACCGCCTATTGTAGAAGTCCCCAAAACTTTTTTTTTTTCTCCTAGACCACTTTAAAAGTTTTACTGTTTTTGTAGACTCTTTACTGCTACATTTCTACTATATCTTTAAAAACCCTCAAAAAATTACATGGTTGAGCTACAAAACTAAATTTGGAGTGGTAAAAGTGAAGAGAAAAAAATCACATTTTCTTCTGTCTATTTATTAAAACAATACTTATGATAACAAACAAACATTGATAACGTTACCCATCAACAGTCGATCCTAAAATATAAATCAAGAGTTAAAAAAATAGTCATAACTTTAATGAGGCATCAAGTATGCATTGACAGCCAATTATCAATATTTGGCTTTGAACTTCTGAACTCACTTTTTTTCACGCCAACGTCGCCTACGTTTGGTTTCCTGTGGGTCCCTGAGGGCCGATCTGGATTACATTGGGAACCTCTGATCTATGGTTTTCCTTGTCAGTTGACATTATGTGAAAATGAGTCATTTGCCAGGAGTTGAAAAAAATTTAATATGATTTATCGAGTAACAGAAAATTAAAAGTGTAAATATAATTACATAAAACAGGCTCGATGTTCAACGTGTTAACGTTTCTAAAAATGAGTTGTGCGCACAGGGCCGGCCGGTGGGCGCACGCGAGGAACACGTTTATATCTGCGAGCTGCGGGTGGACCGCACCGCGCGTCTCTTCACGAAGGTTTCGCGGCCCAAATATCCGCTCTGCACCAAGCCATACGCTTTCGACCATTTCCCGCAACGTCTCAAGATCTCGCGCACATATGCGGTCAGTATAACGTCAGTTTAGCAAATTTTTTTATTTAATAAGATTTCTAAAATGCATGTGATTCAAATTAGGTACACATTTTTTTAAGTCTATTATTCAGGAATTATCCATACATATGTTTTTATCATTTTGTTTTATACAAAAAAAAAATAAAAAAAATTATTTTTACAAAAAATAGAATTAAAATATAGTTTAGTTAGAATTATGAAGAATTGGTTTTTAGTTTAAAATTTCAATAGTAAATCTTTTAGATTTACTTTTTAAATTTAAAAGAATCATAAAAATCGCAGAACTTCAACAAATAACACCATGTTCAAAATATACTTTTCTCATTTCCCCCCCATCGGCGTATACACTCTTAATAAAAAAAACCTTAAAATGAAACTAACCAGTAAAAATTTATTAGTGGTTATACAAAAAAGGAACGAAGAAAAGTTACGTATTGTATTGAAATACACAATCGAACGTGACGATAAGTTCCAAAACAGTCATATAGTATGTGGAAACAGTTTCCTCGGGACATCACACTCTATGCTATTACGTCAGGCGCCTCAAAACAGTGGTCGCATAAAAGCGGTATCAATTAGCGAACTTAACCTTTATAAACCGTTTAAATTACTTTTTGGCTTTTGGGAATTTTTAAAGTAACCTGCATATTTCTAATAAATGTGCACAAGCTATACTTTTGTTACGTTTAAATTTTATTATCGTAATTTAATTTTTATAGAAGAAATAATGATGTATTTCTGATCCAGCGATCTTTGTCTCGCCTAACAATCAATAAAAATTGTTTTACCCTTTTACTGAACTTAATTTTGAACATTATGAATGTTATACAATCAATAATAAATATACAATGTGTCTCAAAATTAAACGATAAAAATACACAACAGAGTGGACCTACTCAAGACCACCCCAGAAAAAATAGAGAAAAAAAATTGAATATGCACATCTTGCAACAATATTCCTTTTCGGCACATAGTAAAAGTGATCACTATCAATATTAAAAAATTCCATTTTTTGTATAAAAAAAGTTATATGTTGTAATTATTTAAAGTACTATACTATTTTAGAATCTTGGATAGTTATAGGAACTTTTTAAAAAACTTGCCATAGTAGTGTCAGTACTTTTTTTTACACCACGATGAGTGAAAATGGACTGAAAGTTGAAATCATAGAAAATTTTAAGTAAAACATTAATTTTGATGATTTTTTATGTAAAAACTGAACGTATTCTAGTACTTTTAAGGATTACGATAAATAGGAGTGCTACTTAGGTTGCTGTTACAAACAAAAGATCAGAAATATTTGAAAAATTGTGGTTACAATAGTAACAAATACCATTATGGGTGTTGATTTTAAAAAACTCAAATATTTTTTGTAATTTAAAAAAAAATTCGTTAAAATTTTCTGTGAAATTTTATATAATTTAATAGTTTTTTTGCTATTTGAGGCCGACATGATTCCTGCATTTTAGAAATCATTTAGTGGTCAAGTCCTTATAATTGAATTATCAAGTTCAGTATGATAAAATCATTCAAGTCACCCCGAGGGAACCTTTAATTTTTCTGGGACAAAAGAAGCCTGAATGTTATTAAGTAAGAGACCTACTTGCCTAGTTTTATGAAAATTCGTACAGCAGTTTTTGCGTGATTCGCAGTCAGAGACAGGCAAATTAAAAATATCCTCCAAAATACTGTTTTCGCTTCTATATCATTAGGAAAATGTTTTGCAGTTAAAATTTTTAAAAAATATTCAATTAACAGATTCGACTGTTACAGTTTTATTATATGTAAATATTATTTTTTATCAGTTATTTTACATTTCTCAGCTTTAAACTGGGCTTGTTTAACAGTTACAGGCTAGGAACCAAAGAAAATTTTAAATTTAAAAATATTTAAGTGGTATTTGTGATTGTCTTGGGGGTTAGCTGGTATTCGGCGCTTTCACCTATTTGCAGAAATTTTAGAACAGTACGGCAGGTATTTAAAATTGCGGCTTTTTGGATCTAAATATGTAAATGTTTATTAACCATTTTAGTGCCAAAGGAAATAGAGGTGCTTTTATGCTAGAATAACCGGCCGAAATTCGCGATTTTACTAGTTTGGGGAAATGCGCATAAAAAATTAACAAAAAACGATTTTACATTATTCAAAAATCAGCGTAATGACGACGAAATAGAGAACAAAACAATGTCACTTAATGTTTATATTCATTAAAAATTTATACATAAATGAAGGTATTAAAAATCATAACCAAAATAAAAGTTGAGTTTGTTTTACAAAATATTATTATATATTTTGTAAAACAAACTATTTTTTACTATTTGCACATACGAAAAGTCATCTTTTCATTAAAACTATTTATACCATTTAATACAAAATACATACATTGGTTTTTCAATATATTTTGTAACATGTTAAATAACATCGCGTAACAAAAATATAGAATAACTGAAAGGTAAGTGGTGAGAGCTGAGCGTGTTAACTTGTCTT